>JAQZBX010001925.1:0-54215 GCA_029593785.1 Cabassous unicinctus | reverse complement strand
AGCTCATTTCCAGGCCAGGAGCACAGCCAGGTGACTTGGTCTGCGTAGGATAAAGGGACGTGGGCTAATGAGCAGTTTAAGCTTGAGGAGGCTCTGAGCACATGGGTACCGACAGAAACCCAGCACTGGCTCCAGTGGCTGCCGAGGGAGGAAACTCTCTGGGTTTAAAGAGCCCACCCCTGCCTTAGCTGTTGCTCAGCTGTGTCGAACCTCCTGGCGTTTTCCTTCAAGGACTGAGATGACCTGGAGAGCCTTTAAAATAAAGTTGTAGGCTAAAACACTGGCACGTGAAGCCAAAACCAAAGACTTCCCTCTTTCAAATCTGCTACTGGAATGTACACAGCTGGGGAAGTCAGCTCACACCTATAAGTAAGTACCAGAGACCGTGGGGAAGACCCTGACCCCCACAGGAGACGTACCCTAGCTCGGTGCTGGCCGCATTCGGGGCAAGGGCTGTTTCTTGAAGTCCCTCGACAGTCTGGGTCTCAAGCTTTTCCCTGCCGAGGGTCATCTGATGAAATATGTCCAAGCACCACTTAATCCTTGTCCTCCCAGACCTTCCCAGGCTTGAGAAGCACTGGCTTCAGAATGCTTTGGGTAAATAAATCTATTAAAATAAACACTTAAGTGTATTCTCCCTTTTACCTCTTTAAACAACTTTGAAAAGTATGAATCAGGCTAGCAATGTGTGCAAGGTTTGAGGTGTTTAACTTTTTTCATGGCAGCCTGGTTCCAAAGTGAGTGGAAACCCAAGGGTCATGTCCTTATTTTATCTGCACGTCCTGGAATGTTAACACTGGGCCGTAAGGGGCTTTGAAGAGTCCGACTGACCCAAATAAAATCAAGTGATGGCAACACTTGTCTCAATGGAAAATTCTCAAGACAATTCCGGCTCATCTCTTTGGTGAATTTTTAAATTAATGTTTTCCATTTAATTAAAGTAATATAATAGAAAGTTTGAATAGAAAAACACGAGGAAGAAAAAATTTAAAAAGTACCCATAATTGCTGCCACTCAATAACAATTGTTAACTTTTGCGACTCTGTGCTTCTTCCTTTGCGTATATGCCTATGTGTGTTTCACCCTTAAGGAGTCTACGTGTGAGAACACGTCCATGTTAGCCCCACGCCCACCCCAGCACACACACTGGAGACCTCACCATCTCTGGTCATTTTCTCACCCTGCTTAGTATTGCTGCCCTGACTCCAGCTCCCTCTGTTCCCATCTTCCCCCCTAGGTTGCTAGTGTCTGATGGGGTAAAACCAAGCAAAACACAGTAAAAAAGGTAAAACTGTTGCCAAAGTTTCACTCTGCTGGCTGCCTAACCTTCTTGGGTTGCAAGGAGACCTCAGAGCTCCCATCAGCCAGACCCCATGGCCAGTGGCCTTTGCTGCCTTCTGGCTTATCCTTTTTGGGGATTATCCGGACCACAGCATAACCTTTAGGCAATGAAGGGAATGGGAAGGAGACTTGCACCTTTTCTTCCATGGTAGCAAATGGTCAGGTCTGCTTGGCCACTCACCTGGAGACAGGTGTCACGTAGTTGCCGGGGAACACTCCAGAAACCCCAGTCCTCAGGGAAGTCCCCTTGAACCAGCCGTCTTGACACTTCTCGGTGACGCGGTACATCTCGCCCTTGCGCAGCTCCAGCTCGTCATTTTTCTGGGGCTTGTAGGCATAGAGCGCCAAGTACCTGAGGGTAGAAGATGCAGGGCCAAGGATGAATGGATGTGTTTACAGGAGGGATGGAGTGGCAGGGGTGGACACAGGGGTGGACACAGGGGTGCCTGGCATCACCTGGGTCATATTTGAGGACTCATCTTTAGATGAACTCAAACTTAAAACAGTAGCTAATGCCTGCACTTTAAGGAAGAGCTCGCACACAACTCATCTGACTTAACCATCACGACAAACCTAGGAAGTATGTAGGAAGGAAGGGGGAAAGAACTGTTCTCTGGGCATCTGTGAGAGGCCAAAACCTGGGCAAGGTGCTTTCTCACACTGAGTCTGAGTGGCAGCCACAGCTACTGCCATTTTACACCCGAAGACCCAGGATCTGAAAGAGAAGTGGATGTGCCCACAGTCACAGAGCAGGGAAGGGACAGAGCTGGGACCTTTGCAGCCCCGCCTCTTGGATCCCAGAGCCCACAGTTATTCTCGGTTCTGCTCCCTGTGCTGAACCCAGGAAGGCAGGGTCAGCACCTGTCACCTTCCCACTGTAGATGGGAAAACAGGCTCAAGGAGGTTCAGTGACTCGCCCGTGGCCCTATAGCACGTGTCAGAACTAGATCTCTGGAGGGCGGGTTTTTGGACCCCACAATTTTTCCCTACTTTTCCACACTGTCTAAAGCCTGGTGGTCTGGGCAAGAGAAACCTTAGGGAAAACCAGGTGTTAACTAAGTAACCATTGGCTGTTTTTCCCTCATTTATTTTAATGCAGGGACTAGCTTACCTTTATTAAATTAGATTCTAATCTAACCAGAGGTTAGATTAACCAGGCGTACACGGACCCCTTCAAGGGGTCCATGAGCTTGAACTGAAAATTCAAAAAAACATTCTTGTGAGATATGTTGGTGAGGGTGGGATATATTTATTAAATAATACACAGTATAGGGTGGGCTTAGTAAGGAGTCCGTAGTTTTCACCCGAATGGCAAAGGGGTCCATGGAACAAAAAAGGTTAAGAACCCCTGGAATAGAATCTAATGAATCTGAGCTGGAAGAGACCTCAGAGGCCTTTGTAAAAAGAAGGCTAATTAGTCTAATTAGGGAATTCTTGGTCATATTCTTCCTTGTGATTTTTTGTGTCATGACTTATTATTTCAATCCTATTTTTCTTTATTTGCAGACAATCAGAAATCAAATTATGCAAACTTAGTGGTAAAAATCCCAGTCTAGGGTTTAGAAGTTGTGTCATCACTACCCTAGCCCATGACCCTGGGCAAGCACCTTACCTTCCTGGCATCCCTCTTGCAAAACACCTGGATCCCCAACCTCACTGGGTAGTAATGACCGGATAATGACTGCAAAAATGCTTTGCTACGTCTGGGGTTTGGGATATGAGTGGTTTTGAACTGATGGAGAGAGTTGCTTTTGACAACTACCTCTGCTCGCAATATTCAGCCAGGAAAGTCAGTGGGGACTTGAGTTCAAGATGAATTTTAAAGAAGTGTCATCTACCCATCTCACACCAGCCTGGGGCCACTGGGTGGCTAAGTGTGAGGCCCTTTCAGAGGCCGTGGCCTCTGCTGTGTGGGTCTGAGAATGCTCACAGAGACCCCAGAGCACCCCCCTGCCTGGTGGCTACAGAAACGGAGGGCTCAACCGAGCGAAAGCAGGCCTGGGGCCGAGAAGCCTAGAGAGGAAGAGGCTGGAACAGAATGAGAGTCTGTAGAGACAGACGAAGGATTTCCTGACCTTGAAATAAAATGTGCTGCCCCCTTCCAAATCCTGAATCCTCCACACCTTACGTGCATTCTGCTTTTATTCAATTACGGCCCTGTTTATTCCCTTTGTTTATAGTTTTGCCTCCTTTTACCCTCTCTTCCCTTGGAGACATCCTGTAAGATGAGTGTGTGACTGAAATCTTTATTTCCTTCACTGTTTGAAAAGATAAATACTGAAAATTTGGAATGACTTCTGGGCTTCTGGGAGGAGAAACAAAGCCATCACCAGAGAGGACACCTTGCTCCTCCTGGACATGCATATTCATATTTTCGACACTATTCCCAGGTGATAAATAAAGAGAACCTCAGGTCTTACCGTTTTGTTTCCACATTTGCTGATTCTTAGCGAGCTCTTGGATGGCAACAGAGAAACAGAGAAGTCACCAGAAAACCGCATTTACACAACAAAAGCCAGCAGAGCTCTTACGCAGGGGACTGCCTCTGCGGGAAGGAGAAGGAGGGTTTCCCACACAGCTGGGAGGTAAGGCAAAGTCAAAATGAAAAGCAGAAGAAAGGAAAAAAGATCTCTGTACTGGTGGGAGGCTTGTGAAACAATAAAAATGATGCATGATTTCTCACGCCTGTTCTCAAGAAAATATAATTGAAGCATAAATCCTGTTTAAGTTTGCCTCGTTCTATCTCTTTATGATGTCAGAACAATCTTTCTGATTCTGTGGCCAGTAAATAAACAGTGGTAAAGAGCGGAATACCAAGCACGGAGTAATGGTTCCTTGGGGCGTGCTTGAGTCGATGTGCACGTGCATGTGACACGGACCTAATCAAATAATTATATTTCATTAGTCACCAGATGGGGAAACCATTGTGCACTGCCTTTGCTCCATGTTCATAATCAGGTAGCAACACGGGGGTCTCATCAGCTGCCTGACGGAAAACAGGAGGCTGAGGACAAGCCCAAGCATATGAAACAAAGGAGGGTTCCATCCCATTCACCTGGTCAGAGGCTGGCAGGCACGGAGCAGGGGTGTCAGCCACAGGTTGCAAGGGGTCCCACTGCTATCCTGTGCCAATGACCAGCTGCTCTGGGCCAGCCATGGACGACCCTCAGAAGCATTCTGCTGCGCCAGACGTGGTGGGGCACATGCTGACTGCCAGGCCCCAGGAAGAGAATGAGCTCCCTTGGGGCTGGGACCCCCTGACTCACGGCCTGTGAGGCCAAACCCTCTTCCCTCCTTGTCCATCTGGGTCCGAGGTCACATGCCACCATTAAACATGTTCACATGAAAGACTGGGTCGCAGGGCCAGCTGGGGCCATCATGCTTTGGTATCCCAGAGGAACACTGCAAGGGTTTCCTCTCTTTGATCCCAACTCTGGCAGAAGTGCTAAGCCTGTTCACATCTTGCCTGCTCTGTGTCATGTACATATGGGCCTTGGATCGTAAAACACTTTAATAAGGAAAGCATTCTGTTTCATTGAAATCACGTGCAGAACGCTTCCTCCCCTCCAAGTCCGTTTTGAAGAAGTCTTTTCCAACCGGATCCTTTCACGCCTAGAGGTTTCAAGTGGGAGGAGCTGACATCCGCAGGAAGACTGTTACGGCGTTAAACGACAGAGTTTGAATTCCCTTCTCTTCTCTCTCATCTCCTCCCCACTTCTCACCACACTCAAGTGAGATCTGTGGGATTTTGAGGAGCTGCGTCCTCTTGCGACAGAACATCCCATCCTTCAGCAGGAATCCTGGCAAGAGGCATCCACCTGTTGACCTATAAAGTCTCCTGAGGAGTGCCCATTGGAGAGGGAAAGGCTGAGCTCTGCTCTGTTGGAAGTCAGACTCATGGGAAAAATGAAGTCTCTGGCTGAAGCGTCCCAGAGGAAGTGGACTGCATGTATATGTCTTTTGGTTGAGGGGTCCCAGCAAACCCTGGCTCGGGGAAGCTTTACTCCAAGCTGTTCTTTGAATAGATCAAACACACTCCTGCCTCAGGACCTTTGCACTTATTTTTCCACTATCTGGAGCTCTCATCTCTCATTCTTCCCTGTCTCCCTCCACTTGACTGAATGCTTCACGAGGGTAGGGACTTATATCTTTTGTTCACCACACTATCTCCAGGACCTAGAATACTGTCTGGCACATAGTAGGTTCTCAGTAAATATTTGTTGAATGAAGAATAAAATAGGGGCTCTGGTTTTGAGACTAAGATTAAGATTGTTGAGAGAAAAAGGTATGTGTGTGATGTGCATACATGGGTGTGTGCGTTGGAAACCATTACATATTGCCCCCTGCTCTGCCAGCTGGCCTTGACTGTGAAGATAAGTCAGCGTGGAGCAAACAGGTTTGGTTTTTCTCATGGATGTCAGTATCCAGGCTGGGACTCTGAAAGGGGTCGATGGGAGCCCTGGGGAAATGAGCATGGGAAGGAGGAAAAGGCAAAGGACAGGGAGGGGATGGGGGAGAACTGGATGCAGAGCCCCGAGCAGGGAGAGGAAGAAATCAGAAAGAGAAGCAGAGTATGAAAGACAGGGCAAGGCGGCAGAGAAAAGGGGGAGGCCATGAACTGAGGTGGCCGAAGGGACACAAAGACAAAGAACAGAGAAGGGGCGAGCTGGAGAGGAAGGATGTGAAACAACTGAAGGCACAAGGCAGGGACGAGAGAAGTGAAAAGGGAGAGCAGAAAACAGCCCGTGGTTTTGCAGCCTCTGAGAAGGCCAAGGGGCCCTGTACCCGGCGTGCAGTGGAGGGCCTGGGGAAACGTGCCGACGGTAGGCCCCTGGGTGACTGGGGCCCAGGGCCCCTTTCTCTGGGTCACTCACTGGTTCAGCAGCTGGGGAGGCCTGGGAGTGCTGAAGCTCTGACTAAACGGCCCCTGCTCTGAGTCCCAGCCATCCTCCGGGGCAGGGCTGAGCAGTCTCTGGTCACCTGACCACAGAGGAGCTGTCCCCGCCAGAGGGAGGACACAGAGCCGCAGAAGGGGAAGCGCCTGTCCACGCCTGGGTTTAGGGGGCCGAATCAATTAGCATCTAACTTGCAAGGCTGCTGGGTTTCAAAAATCAATCAAGTATTAGCACCTTTGATAAACACCCAACAAGCCACGTGAACTGTTTGCCAGTCATGTCTGTGACCGGGGGGAGCAGTCATTCAGTAATTGAACGCGAATCACCTTTTGGGGACGAGCTGATTCTGTTTTACTCCACACTGTAGGAGCCCTATGTCATTCAACGGAATAAGCACTCTGTGCTCACCTCTCAATATAAAAGGGAGTTTTGATTCCTTCCCGTCAAAATAAAAATGAGGGTTCTGTATACTGTGGGCCTAAGGACATCTTAGCTGAGATGTTTAAGTCAAAAATAATTCTTCAAAATTCCATTTTTATTTAAAGTACACCATAGTTTCTAGTGAAATAATAGAGGCAGGATAATGGGCAGCCAAGAGGTGAACTTGGCCAAACATCTGCTGTCCAATTGTTCAGTTTTGACTAAAAGTGCCCCACCCCTGCTAAGGGCCAGGGCCATGAACTGGATCCTCCCGCCCCCCGCCCGCCTCCCTCTTTCAGGACAGGGTGTGCTGAGAGAACAGTGTCATTTAGCTTTGTTTGCAGAAAGAAATCAACTTGAATTTTATGCTATATCATGCCTCTTCACCTGGGAAGTCTGGAATCTTACGAGCACAAAGTTGATAGTTCTTTTGCAGTTTAAGGTATTTTATTTATTTAAATACACGACCCCCGCTGGTGCTAAGAGGGGTCATTTCCTGAGGTGACCATCACAACCAGAGGGACCACACTCTCCTCTTTCCTAAAGCACTGCCTCGGCTCTCTGATGCCATCTGAGGCCTTATTGGTGAGTGCCGGGAGTGGCCCTGAGGACAGTCACATGGAGTCCTGCCCCCCACAGGGGTGAAGGGCCATCAGCAGGACAAGGGGAGAAACACCGGAAACTGACATTTCCCACGTGCCTGACACTCATGTCCTCTCTCCTCAGCTCCACGTGAACTGTGAGGTAGACATCAAACCCCCAACTTCCTGCTGAGGAAACTAAGCCTCAAAAAGAGGAAGACTCCTTCTAGGTTGGGGGCAGGGCCAGGTGTGGCCGCTGGAGCTGTCAATACGGCGACCATGACTTGGACGAGACATCGTGAAATGCTGCACACACCGGGCAGCCTGTCAGGGGGCCCCGGCAGGGCTGGGTTACCGAGGCGGGCAGGAAAGGGCCCTTTCTCCCCCTACTTCCAGCACTGGTCGAACGTGACCCACCATTTAGGGAAGGTGCTGCACTCATTTTCACTGGGGCACTCATGTGCTGGGTACTTTCATCTTTATTTTAAATTTGTTTTCTTAGATGAGTAATCCTTCCTCTGGTTTAAATATTTCAAGTTCAGCCTCTAGGTGTACGTTGCTGGGGAAACTGGAATGTAAATAAGTCTGACTTCACCTTGAAAAATCTCTCCCCCTCCTACTTATTCCCCGCCCCCCGGGTGCCTCAGAGGGGAAACGAAAAGCAGATGGATTTGCTGGATGGTTGCTTTTCCTCGCATGACACTCTTGGATGCGTGGTATCTGCATGTCTGGCTTATTACTCACGGAGGGGTAAGGCACTGGCCCGGTGTGGGTGAATGTGTCATTCCGCATCTGTTTTCCTTTCAGAATGACTCAAGAGAACGCAGCAGATGGACCACACTTGAAGAGTGATTTGTACCCCGAAGAATGGACCAGCCAGCTCTCGACCTGATGCCTCCAGCTATCCCCATCGGTTCTAGGTGCCAAGTCACAGCCACAGGTGCTGTCACCTCATAGCTGCCCCTTTCCACCTGCGTCTCCCCGTCGGCCACGCTGCCCGAACAGCTCGTGGGAACAGTCTCTGGGCTGAGCCGGGAGGCCTCCGTGGTGCTCGCGGAGCTGACGCACGGCCTGGCTTTGGAATGAAATGGAGCAAAACTCTTCCCAGGGCCCAGCTCTCACTCTGAGTTTGCTTTAAAAGGCCTCGGCGGCTTGACGCCATCCCCGCAGAGCAGTACGCAGGGCGGCTTGGCGCCGGCCGCCTCCCATGCTCGGATGGCACCTCTGGATTTTCACCCAAAGTTTTGTATTAAAAATACCTTATTTACCACATATTGTATGATTCCATCTATTTGAAATCCAGGATAGGCAAGTTGATAGAGGCAGAAAGCAGTCTGGTGGTTACCAGGGACGGGGGGTTGGTGAACGGGGGGTGACTGCTTACTGGGATGGGTTTGTTTTTGGGTGATGAAAATATCCTGGAACTAGATAGTGATGAGGACTGCAGAACTCTGTGGAGGTATTGACTTCCACGTGTCAAGGTAGTTTAAATGGTGACTTTTATGTTGTGTGCATTTTGCCACCATAAACAAGTGCCTTATTTAGGAAAATACCAGGACAATATAGCGCAGTAAGCGTTCTTCATCCCGCCCTGCGCAGCCTATATGGGGCTTTCCTGCACATTAGGAAAAGGCACCTCTTCCTCGAGGCAGAAGCAGCCCTTGCCAGAAGTGCAGCTGGACAAATGAATCATGGATTGAATGTCAGCTCCCCCTCGGCCCTTTGCCCAGGTGCCCTGGTACAGTGCCCAAACTGGACACCCTCCTGGCAGCGCTGTCTGTCACTCAGCCTGGTGTCAACTCCTTGCCCATTTTTAAGTTCAGCCTGTTGGAACTACCCAAGCATAGCATTCACTTACTCTTATTAGTAGCTTATTTCTATAGCTAGATCTTCACTCACCGGTAATTACCTAAGTATTTCCCTTCCACTCT
Organism: Cabassous unicinctus; assembly: GCA_029593785.1. Lineage (NCBI taxonomy): Eukaryota > Metazoa > Chordata > Mammalia > Cingulata > Chlamyphoridae > Cabassous > Cabassous unicinctus. The sequence continues at coordinate 45,047 of JAQZBX010001925.1, read as the reverse complement.
AATCAAGGAGTGAATCCAAGTATTTTCATGCCTTCATTTATTTCATACCCCTTCTCCTATATATGATAGCTTGCTCATGTTTCTTTAAAAATAAGTAAAAGCCTACTTCCTAGTCTTCTTGCTCTAGTTGCCAGGCCACACTGGCTTAGGTTAACTAAACACACACCCTTTCATTGATTTTTCAAGTCAACAAGTATCTATTGAACGGCAGCCACACATAGCAGCAGGGGAGGAAGTCATGCAAACGGAGGCTCAGGAGCACTCGCTCCCGTGGGGAGACAGCAGCTCTAACTGTGGGGCCAGAGGTCTGCACAGCAGGCCCAGGGGGCCGAGGGGCACCCTGCCCCATCTCAGAGGGCCAGCAAGTCCTCCTTGCGGAGGTGGCAGCTGAGCTGGGGAGTGACGAGGTGCTCCAGACACAGCCGACTGGGGGTGCAACGCTCAGAAAGCAGAGAGTGGGGGGCATTTGGGGAACTCTCGGTGTGGCTGGGGAGGGTGGCCTGACTCCAAGCACTCCTGCCTTTCGCCTCTTCCCTGAGCCAGCTTGTGGAAGCTCCTCAAACCTCCTGGTCCCTTCCGATTTCACAGTGCTGGGTCAGATGCTGCTTTCCTGGGTGGTGCCAGGCAGCTTGTTCCCAGTGCTGAGAAGCCTATGGGAGAAAGGCACTGGGGCCACCGCAGGTCTGAGAGCCCTTCCAGAAAGAGCACTCACAGACAGTGGACTCTGGAGGCAACAGCGCACAGTCCTCAGGTCAGCCACAGCAGCAGACCCTGCGAACTGGGAGATGCAAATTCTTGGGTCCCACCTTAGATTGACTGGAGTTAGGACCCAGCAATCTTTGTTTCAACAAGCCCTCCAGGTATTTTGGGTGCATATGGGGATGCCTGGCTCCGAGGCCCTTGTAAGGGCTGTGGCACCCAACCCCTGCTGCTGGAACCATCAGCTCCTGATGGCTCGGTGCTGTGTGCCTGAGAACTTCCCTGCAGGGTACAGCTTCACCCAAGATTACATCCCTTTGGGTGAAGGGTAGCTTGCTGCCCAGACAGGTTTGCCTCCATTTGGGAAACTCTGCAGGCTCATCTGGGCTTCAGAGCTCTCCTGAGGATCAGCTGAGGCTTCTGCTGCCACCTCGGCTTAGCTTCATCCTCTTCACCATCCCGCCGTCTTTAAGTCCTTACCGGCGTATCTCCTGAGAACACTCTCCAGTAAACGGTCTGCACGTGTCTCAGTCTCAGGCTGACAACGGCTGTGCTGCTGGGGAAGCCCTGCCACCACGCGCCCTGCAGCTTCCAGGCCCTGGTGGCTCAGGGCATCTTCTTTCTCCTAGCTGCAGTCGGCCCTGAACCAGACTGCCCACCAGGCTCCTTGTTCTGGAGGACTCTGAAGGTAATTCTTCGTTCTTCCCACACGCATTTCTCCCATCTCCCCGTGTGCTTGGGGCCTAGCTTTGCCCTCTTTCTAGCAGTGATCAGCTTAGCAGGGCTTCATGGGGTAGGGGCTAAGGAACAGTCATCCCTGAGGATCCTCACACACATTAGCACGTTGACCTTCACCATAGCCCTGAGGGTGGGTGTCGTAAATGCCTGAAAGGGGGACCTGGGGGTGGGAGTGTTGCCAGAGAAGGCAGGATTGCTCAGCAACAAGACCCTTCTTGCAGCGGCAGGACTTGGCGGACTTACCCCCGTTGAGGTCTTTGCCCTCAGCCTTCTCAGGGACTTACTTTCCTGGATTCTGTTGTGCTGAACTCATACTAATCAAATCCTGAAGTGAGCATCAGTAATGGGAGATATTCCTTTCCCGCACTGGGAAAGCTTTGTTCACCAAGTTCCTTTCCCAACGTCACAGAACTTGGTGGCTGCCTGGTTCTTGGAAAGGGGCGTGCTGACCTTCTAACCGTGTGAGCAAATGGAGGTGGCTGGTCCCAGGGCGGGTCACCTTCCACCATAGCAAGATCCGCTCGCAGCAGAGCACACGGCTCACGTGCCCACCTTCACCACCAGTGACCCCGCCTTCGGCCCCAAGCACCGTCAGAGCCATTCTACCCACCTCTGGGACTCTCTTTTCTGGTCTCCAGGACAACCATATTCTTTCTTCTCTCTGTCTTTCTCTGGCCTCCATGGCATGAATTTCAGATCTCCCTGGTGGATTTCTGGGTACTCCCAAACTCTCCAGGAACACACTCTCAGACAAGCTCTTGGTTCTCTGCCACAGGTGGTGAACCTTACCCACCATTTTAGTTTGCTAAGCTGCTCAAAGCAGATACCATAAAATGGCTTGGCTTTTAACAGTGGGAATTTATTAGCTTGCAGACTTACAGTTTTGAGGCTGAGAAAAATGTTCAAATCAAGGCATCATCAAGGCGATGCTTTCTTCCCAAAGACCGGTTGTCAGAGAAGGGAGGCCTCTTACCTCAAGGCCCACCCAGTCAGGAGTCAGACTCAGGTTTGTCCAACTCTGACGCGGGCTTTTCCTACTCCTCCAGTACCCGTGAATATTCAGCAGAGCTTACAGGAGACGTCACAGAAGCCAAACCCACGCTGCTGAAGGTGCTGCAGGAGCTCAGCCCCCTTCCCCAGCCTACTCATCTATCAGTTCTGATTCAGCCTCATAGGTTAACCCTTCGCTCTCCTCCTGCCTCCTCTGATCCTTTACTACCCTGATTCTGGCTCTAAGAAGCCCATGGAGAAGTGGAGTCAAGAAGCAACACTATGGCCTCAGTGGTGTCCCATTCACAGGTGGGTGTTCCCTATCAACCTTAAGCTCTTTCAGACTCGCTTGGCTCTGACTGAGGGTGTGACCTCGAGGAAGAGACACTCAAAATCCTGCACCCCCTTGAACCACTGCAAGTCTGCCAGGATGAAAGGCCGGCAAGTCCTAGAGTCAGGGAGTGAAATTCAGGAAGCTTCCAAAGGTGGTGGAAGCGGGAAAGGGCACAGAACACAACCAGGCTAGGTGAGTAAATGTGTCTAAAGGTGAGAAGCGGCCTCAAAGCACTGGATCGGGAAACTGAGACCCTTCTTGAGTTACAAGACAATTGAGCCCTTCAGGAATCACTGCCAGAGGAAACCTTTTATATGCTCGAAGGGGATAAGAATAACATCCTCCTACCAACAGGCTGGCCATGGCGGATCAGGCCTTTTAATCAGGCAGGGTCATGTTTCAAGGGACACCATTCTGCCCACAGAAGCCAAACCCACGGGATAATGAGCATTATGAAATGAAGATCATTAAAGTTATTCAATTACTGACCTTCACGTTAGCCTCTGGGCTCTCACATATCCAAAGGCCATTACACTTTGCAGACACCCTAGCACACGGCAGCATACTTGTCCCTGTGTTTGTTTGTGTAAAGGCAGTACTTCCCATTTTCAATTTCAGAGCTAGAGGATATTAATCATGACATATAGATATTGTTTTGGGAAGAACAGTCAGAGAACATTCATGGGCCTGCACTGTGACATGTCACCCAGTAAGGGTGGGACTGCTGTATTCTTGGAGCTAAAGGGTATGTTTAAGTGGTCAGGCTAATCCTCCACTTGGCAAATTGATGAGGTCAATCTTATCATTTTCCCTCTAGGAGTAAAATTTAAAAATATGATTTCAAAATTATGTTTTCAGAACGGCCAGTGGATAGTACCATAACTTATGTGAGATTATCCATCCTAAGTCTTGCCTGCAATATGAACCGCAGGGCACATATGTTTAATTTCCTTATTTTCCCAACTCTGTTGAAGTCCTCCTGGCTGATTAAAAATGATTGGGTTTAACAGTGAGTGGTAATAGTCTGATGATCTTATCTCATAATCTGAACAAATGTTCCACAGCGGTGTGGTGTGTGGTCAAGGGGTGTTGTGGGAATTCCACACATGTGCGTGATGGTTTCATAAGCTCACAACTTCTGTAATAAAAATATATTTTAAAAAAGCCCTTAAAATGACTGGATTTAAAACAAACAAAGCAACGACAACAATAACAAAAAGCAAGGCTGACCACTAGTCATGGCTGCTCGGGCGAATGTCATGTCACCAGCGGATGCATTTCTCTCAAAATACTTGTTATCCTTGAAGGACATTATCTGACACTGAAGTTTCCCTTTCCTGTTAGCTACATGAACATCTAAAGCTGAGCAGAGTCACGCTCTGCGGCAGAGAGACGAAGATGGGGAGAGCAGAGGCTGTGAGGCCGCGGCGCCCTCCTTGTCTTGTACAGTGAACTCCACTTTGCTTGAGTGGGTCCCCCCATGGGAGAGTGAGGGTGGGAGAAAGAAGTTTCTCAACACTCTGGACCAAGCTGAAAAACCTCCAGAACATGGACAATCTCTACATGATTGAAGCCTCCAGAATGTATTTGCATCTCTTAGGGGAGAGATGCCCCTGGAACCGCATTGCCTTCTGTGCTTCAAAACAGAGCAGGCTTCTCGGGTGGCTGACCAGAGGGAGCGTCCTCGGCGAGCCTGACTTATGAGAGCTTGAGGCTTTGAGGTGGACACGGGGAGACCTCTGCACCCCAGGAAGAGGTGTCAGTTGTGGGGAGGCTTTGGTTCTCAGTTCAACTTTTATTGAGAACCTGTGTGTCACGTATACAGCTGGTTGCTGGGGGGGGGGGTCTCAAAATGAATAAACCTAGTCTGTGCCCTTGTGAGGCTTGTTACCCTTGACCTCGTCCTGCCACTCATTCTAATTACACTATGACCGAATGGTGTCCGGTAGTCGGAGATCTCTTTCCTCAGATACAGAGATTGTACATCCAAAGTTTTCAAGACGAGCAAGACGAGCAACATTCAACCTTTCCCATGTGTCTTCTTGGTTCTCATGGTTTTTGAGTGGAAGCTGTTGGAGGTTACGCAGGCAGACGTAAGTCAGAAGAGATTACCTTCTGTCCAGTGTTGGTGAAAACCTGAATTTCAAACTAAAGACATTTGGAATGTAGCTTGTACATCTATGTTCCTCTTAGGAAACTAAAAAAGAGTGGTAAGTTTCAGTTTCCTTTCAGTTACGCTGATTGTGGCAATAAACCTAGCCCCAAAAGTGTGGGCAGATTAAGGGAAGATGCTCAGAACGTTCCCATCTGTCATCAGATAAAGGCAAATATTTCAGCTTGGCTTAAAGAGGTGCGTGAGTGTCTGTGGGTACATTTAAGCTACTTTTAGGAAACCTTTTGAAGCTTAGTAAGTTGCTTTTTTCAAAAGGCATTTTTTTGCCCTTGAAATACATTCAGTTCTGCCACAAAACCAGTTCTGAGTGTCCCCTTTCATCTGCCCTGGATCTATTGAACTTTTTGTCCTCGCACATGTTGTTTGCCAAATTCATGTTCTCCAGCTTGAAACAGTCATTCAAGCAACTGAGGGCATTGCCAAACGACAGAGCAGAGTCAGTCAGATGCTTCAGAATGGTTTTTAGATAGGAAACTTTTAAACTGCACGAATCTTTCAAGAGCTGTTCCTTAATGGCGCAGATTTTCTACACAAGATAAGCACCTCACTTCCTAGTGATGGATGGATTATCTGCAGGCAGGCTAGGCAGCGGGTGGCCCTGGTACCACAGTTATGGTAATTAATAGTGAACTACTTCTAAGCAGTGGGCAAGCAGCTTCTGCCCCAGCCTTTCAAGACAACCCACTGTTCCGACACCTTATTCCTTCTGCAGGATCCACCCGCCAGGCCTTCTCAGGGACCCTGGGGTCTAGTGACCTTTCCTGACCGACCAGTGCCTGTGTCATGAAATATTCTGAATACCAGCTCTGCTTATAATAAATGTCCTAGGGGCAATAATATTAACGAAGAAACCTGCTAGACTTTAGTTTTCCACACTCTCCTTTCAGTGGCGTGGTGTGTATTATTAGATGGACATAAGCAAACTGGCCAGCTAGGAATACATTTAAAAGCCCTACAGGAACCTTCATCTCTATTCAGGCATGGGGTGGGGAGGGAGACGACAGAGGCGTGGAGGAGGGAGGAGGGGACGCTGGACCACAACAAGCAAAAACGACAGCTCACACGTTGAGGGGTAGCTGGGCTTTGGGAGACGTCCCCTGCTCTGCAGCCGCTGCGCCAGCTCGCGGGACAGCCATGGTGGTGGATCCAGCCGAGGAGGAGTCCTGGAAATAGACAAGAGGAAACATGAGTGAGGGTCCCAGCTCCCACTGACAGCGGCTCCTTCCCAGGGAAAAGACCGACCTTTTAGCCTCTCAAATTCTCAGGTCCCCTTGCCTGGGCTGTTAATAATGTTTCTTCAGCCCACTGGAGAGGGCTTGGTGGCCAATTCCACCTGCCCCCAAAGCAGCTTTCAAGAGCCCTTTCTTGACCAGCCTAGAAAATCTTTCTTGGTCTGTGTCTGGGTTGATCAGCATCTTAATACTTTCAACATGGAAGAAGGCTGTTCTGGGGGGGCGGGGACGGTATTTTTCTTCTTCAAACTTGAATGAATTATTCTTGTTTGGTAAAGAATATACAGAAAAAACCTTTTGTGTTACAAAGCACGAGTTCATTTAAAAACTGCACTCCTTGGAAATGAAGATTAATCTCTGAAGAAAATGGGTCCCTTGGCCGTAGGCAGAGAGGCAGGTTGTAAGGGGTGACCGGGATTTACAGAGCACAGCATTTCTCTTCTAAGACTCTGAAGTGCTCAAAGCTCCAAGAGTTTATTATGCAAGGAATCTGAGAACGGCCTGAAGAGAACAGCCACTTCAAGGTCGCGTCTTTTACGCGTCAGGTGTGTGCTGCTGAGCGCTCCAAGGCAAGCGGCGAGGGGCTGGCTCTGAGGTGAAGCCAGCAGGGCAGAGGCATGGCAGGCACATGATGAGCTTGCCAAAGCAATTCCCGCGTGGAGGATCCTGTGGACCCAGCCTGTGCAGGGCCGCGTTGTCCTTGAGCCCTCTCACAACCCAAGTCCTGCCCCCACCCCCAGCAGCTATTCCATCTTCTTCTTCAGAGGCCTGAGATGGTGGAGTGGGGTGGATCAGGTCCCCCCAAAAGATATGTTCAAGTCCTAACACCTGGTACCCATGACTGGACCCTATTTGGAATAAGGGTCTTTGCAAATATAAGTAAGGTAAGGCTCTCAAGATGAGGTCATCCTGGACTTAGGGTGGGTCCTAAATCCAAGGATGGGTGGCCTTAAAAGAGACAACAATGGAGAACAGAGACACACACAGGGCAAGCCCAAATGAAGACAGAGCCCAAATGAAGAACCTGGAGTAAGGCAGCCACAGCCGAAGAACACCAAGGATGTCCAGCAGCTACCAGAAGATAGGGACAGGCCTGGACTGGCTTCGCCCTCAGCCTCCAGAAGAACCAACTCTGCTGATACTTGGTTTCAGACTTCTTCTAGCTTCCAGAGCTTGAGGGAATAGTTCCTGTTGTCTGCAGCCACCCAGTTTGTGGTAATTTGTTATGGCAGCCATGGGAAGAGAATACAGATGGGAATGGCTAGGGTGCCTTGAGGAAAGCAGGGCCCACTGCCCCCAAAGCAGAGGAAGCCTAGAGTCTCCTCCCTTCCTTGAGGACCCTCATAGGCTCCCCCACAAGGGACAAGATACAGATTCCAGCAGAATCCAGAAGAAGATGAAGAGGGAGCAAGGCAGGCTTGAGCAGAGCCCTTCAGAGGTGCTGGTACAGGGATTACCTAAGTAGAAGGCATGGGCACAGGGCAGAGAGGGCTGTGGGGTGCCACCCAGGAATCTGGTTGGGGAAGGTGAACATGTTACCATGCGTGGGTTCTCAGGTAAGCAAATGCCTCTAGAAGCAGAATCCAAAGACGGGATGAGAAATCCACTCAGAACATGCCCCAGGCAGGCCGAACAGCCCCGAGAACTTGGCTGCCCATCACACCACTTCCTTGAGCTTTTGTGAGGGGGCAAGGAGGCATTTTGTCATCAAGTCACTGACCCCTTCTCATCTTGCCTAGCTGATGCACTCTACAAGGCGGTGCTGCAGGCAACCCATCAATTCCTCTCTGGGTAGTTAAGGCCCCTCTCTGAACATGGAGTAATGGAAGGTGCCAGAAACTCATGCTGCCCACCATCACATATCTGCAACCTATAAGAAGAAGGAAAAGAAATCCAATTTCTGACTTTTCCAGACAATGGAGTGCCTGGCAGAATGAGAATGTGCAATAGAAAAACGTAGCTTCACTTGTGTCTCCAAGGTAACTCGAAGTCTCAAAGGACTTCCCATTCTAAGCTCTGACACTTGTGAGAGAAACCTTTGATTTTCAAAGGCTACCAAGATCCAGTTTTCAAGATGCAGCCCCCCTTTCTCAGCAGACCTGTCTGTTCCTTCAGCAGATGCACAGAAGCCTCATTTCCACACGCAGGGAGAAGCTAAGAGTGTTGGGTGGGAACCGGGATGAAAAGGTGGGAGGGGACATTCCCTCCTGCTGATAGATTCTGGGCTCTTCCATTTGTCCTTGTGTTTGTCACACCTGCCCTCCCTGTGAAGTGAGGCTGAGACCAGGAGGTGCTCCCCATTAGTGCTTGTGATCACTTTGGTCTAAGACGGTCAACAGGTGAGTTTACCACAGGCAGCCGTAGCTTGTCCTCCACCGAGCTTCAGGCCAGGGCAGGAGGTCAGGCAGAGGACAGGGGCCGAACGAGGGGGAGGCAGAAAGACAACGCAGGGCCACCTCACTCCCTGTGGGTGTGTCTGGAAGAGAACAGCGACCCCTAATGCTGTTTTTTTTTTCTGAGTTTCTACAGCTTTCCTTGTATACTCACTGAAAAAAGATGCGGGCAGGACATGAGGGTCAGGTGGTCCCTCATTCAAATATTTATTGGGCATTTACTATGCGCCAGGTACAGCGATGGGCTCAGCACACAACAGTGCCAGTCATATATTGCTGATCACCTGTCGGAACCAGCTCTGAGGTGTAGTGGTGAACAAGCAGACAGCCTCTGATCGTGCGAGGCTTCCACTCTGGGGGAGATAAGCATGACCGGTGGAGCGGTGCCCAGGAGGTGCAGGAACCAAGGGGACACGCAGAAGGAACCCTCATCTGGGAGTGGGACACGGCCACAGAAGGCGCAGTTGCAGGGTGAGGGTGGAGCTGGTGGGACGAGGGGGGAGGAAGGAACGCTTCAGGTGGAGAGACCGACTCAGGCAAAGGTTCCGCGGCTGGGGAAAGCACGGCTCATTTGAAGGAGCCCAGAGAGACTCACAAGCCATGAGGGGGAAGTGCTGGAGCGGCCCAGGGAGGCCAGGTGTGTGAGGCGTCCCAGGCCATGGTGAGGGGTGTGGCAGTGATGGCATCAGACCCACGTCTTTAAAGGACCACCCTGGCGGCCCTGTGGGGAACCAGTGTGGGAGACCAGGTAGGAAGCACTGAGCTGGTTCAGGCTTTGTTCAGGGGGCAGTACAGGAGGACAGGTGGCGGGGTCTGGATGTGTGTAGGAGGCCGACAGCAACTACCACCACCAGTACAGAGATTGCCATGGGTCCTTTCTGTTCTAAACATTTCACATAATGCACATACTGCATTTAATCCTCACAACAATCCCATTGGTGAGTATTATTTTTATCACCATTTTACATAAGTGAGGAAACTGAGGCACAGAGACGTGAGGGAAATGGCTCCCATTCATGCAGTCAGGAAGTGGAGGCTAGACTTGAACTCAGGCAATCTGGTTCAGGAGGCCATGTGCTTATCCACCACATTATCTGAATTAGTTTTCTGTTGTTGCTGTAATAAATCACCACGTACTCAGCGGCTTACAGCAACACACATTCCTTGCCATACAGTTCTGGAGGTCAGAAGCCTTAAAATCAAGGTGTTGCCAGTGTAGCATCTTCAGATTCCTCTCTCTTTCTCCACACGCTGCTCCGGTCATTGCATCTTCTCTCTGACTTTGACCTTCTTGCCTCCCTCTTATAAAGACCTTTATCATGACATTGGGCCCCCCTGGATAACCCAGGATAATCCCCCCATTTCAAGATCTTTAATTTAGTCATACCAGCTAAGTCCTTTTTGTCATGTAAGGTCACATATTCACAGGTTTTGGGGAGACCATTACTTCCTCCTCGACCAATAGGGCCTGTGGATTCATGGGCTGTACGGCCTGAGGAAGGAGGATGAACCAAGTTTCTGACCTCAGCCTTGCCAGACGGAGATGCCATTTGAAGAGATCCAGAGGGCAGAACACGGGTTCAGTGTTGGGCATGTTGGGTTTAAGGCGCTGAAGATACCTAAATATTGAAGATGAAGGGCAGCTGGAGACACCAACCAGGAGCTCAGAGGAGGGGGCCGGCCTGGAGGTGCAGAGTTGGGGGTCATCTGTGTATAGGTGAGAGTTGCTCTAAGAGCCAGTACAGACTTACAGTTAAGCACTTGGCTCTCAAGCATGTGGGCCTGGGTTGGAATCCTGCCTTTAACACATACAATCTGTGTGACCTTAGACAAATTAATGTCACTGAGCCTTGGTTTTCTCATCTTTTAAGATGGGAGTCATAGACTTCTGCTCCCAACCACGACGAAAAATAGGGACTGGATTTACCCTCCTACCTGACACACCTAAAAACCAGACAAGATCTGTGAAACAGTGGTTTCCCAGACTGTGGACACCAGGCAATGAAGGACAGAGATCCATGAAAGAGGGGAGAATGGGGGTCAACGTGGCTCCCACCTTCTAGATTGATGGGGAGTGTTAAAGGAGGTAATATAAAGCTCATAATAAGCCCTCAGTAAATGTTAGCGATTATTGTTGAAGCCAGGGTGGGAGGTGGATGAGATAGCCTGGGAGAAAGTGTTGAAAGAGAAAGGAGGACGCCCTGAAACACAGCTGGTGGAACTCCAAATGTAGAGGAACCAGCAAAGGAGATAGAGATGGAGCTGCTAGAGAAACAGAAGGAAAACCAGAAGCATTTGGGTCCTAGAATCCAAGGGAAGAGAGTGGGTCCATGAGGAAGAAGTTGTTAATCATGGTGAATTCTGTGGAAGGCCAAGTAGACATCCATTTGATGAGGACCAAGAAACATCCTTCGCTTCAGTGATGCTGACATCATCAGGGTGCTGAACTGGAGCTGGCCACTGCTGCTCGTGGTGGTCAGTGCGGCTCACTCCACCTGAGCCGGCATCTGAGTGCACTCAGCTGACATCGGTCTGTACAGGACCCACGCACTCCCTGGAGGGAAGGCCCTCCACCCTGTGCCCTTGCTTCTGGGGCTCTGCCAGTCTGCCCGCAGGCACTTAGCCTTGGTACTGTTCTGCCGTAAGTCAGAGAACGCAAGTCCTGCCTATGACCCTCTTGACACCCCTGTGAGGTGGGAAGGGAGGTGGTGCTGGCTCCTTTACAGATCAGAGAAAGGAACCGGAGGGGCTTAGGACACTGTGGGCCAGAACTAGCTCTCACACATAGTCATCCCCAAAGACAAAGCTTTTCTCTGTTCTGGAGAAAGAAAGAAGATATAAAGAAAAAAGAGGACAAGACCCCCCACAAAACCTGTCAATCCAGTAGTTTTCTTTTAAGAATGAATCATAAATAATTGGACAAGTCATAATGGGGGTTGTTGGGGATTGAATCATGGACTCCATTGAAGACATGCTCAAGTCCGACCCTCCAATCCCTTGGGTGTGAACCCATTTGTAAAAAGGACCTTTGAAATAGTTATTATTACTTAAGGTGTGGACTCCTTTGTGAAAAGGATCTACGAAAACCCTATTTAGATGAGGCCAAGTTGGATGAAGGTGGGCCTTAATCTGCATGCGTGGAGTCCTTATAAGCAAAGGAAATTCGGATGCACTAAAGTAGAAGCCAGTAGACAGCAGGAATCAGAGGAGCAGACACAAGTAGAGAGCCGCCCACGCGGCAGAGGATTGCCAGGATGCTTCAGCCTCCAGGGGAACGGGAGCCCTGCCAAGACCTTGATGTTGGACTTTTAGTCCCCCAAACCATGAGATGATAAATTTCCATTGTGTAAGCCAACCTACTGTGTGCTCTTTGTCACAGCAGACTTGGCAAACTAAGACAGAGGCACATACAAGGATTTCACTGCAGCATTATTATATATACAATGAAAAACCCAACTTACCAAAGTAGCCCAAATGTCCTGTGGTAGGGGGCTCGATTATCAATGACCCCATGGGCTATGATCCTAGAATGCCACGTAGCCATCATAATGACACAGATGACATGGGTCTATCAAATGGAAAAGAAGGTTCTAGAAATGGTTATGTAGGGTTATCTCATTTTTTGTAAAAAGATGCTTGTATTTTCACAAAAAAATGTCTGGGAATTCACCTATCAAATGATATTCTTGGTACTTTTCCCTAAAAGTACCAAGGGGATCGGGAATAGTTTTCTTTTTCTTTTTTTAAATTTCTTTGTTCAAAATTTTCATTATTTTTATATCAACAAGTGATCATTTTCTGAAATATTTCCAAAATAATATAAAGATAACAGGATTAAATTATTTGAGGTATGTTTATAAATCAAGCTCTGGTTGAGGGTAATTCATATCTCCCTGGATTCCATCGGTGCCATCTCTGTGGGGTGGGATGCTAGGGTCTGATGCGGGGAGGACCCTCGGCCGTCAGCGAGCTGTCAGATCCCGGGGACTCCTGTTGTGCTGTGGCATGCAGTAAGCAGGCAGTGAGATGGGGTGGTGGAAAGCTCAAAATGACTGGCTCAGACTGCGCCCAAACCCCTGACTCGCTTTTGTTACCATCGCCTCCTAGGCAAACAAACTGTTTTGGAACAATGGAAGCAGCCAAAACGATCCCAGCAAATGCAAAGGTCCAAAGAAAGCCCAGGTGGGTGACTGCATAGGGCCGCACTAGGTCTGGAAGCCACGTCTGCAATCTGCAGTTGCACGTGAATTTCCACCCTCCCCCCAATGTCCTTGAGCCACTGGAGCCATAATTCAATAGGAGGAAATAAAGTATTTGGCCAGGAGCGATGGACAAGACTGGTTTCCAGCTGCTCGGCAGGGACAGGGCCTGGCTGAGACCGTGGCCTTGGCGAGACGCCGTTTCTGCCCTCATCCCCCGGCGCCCCTGGGTGAGCAGAACACAGACCTCTCCATATGAGGGGGTTTTACGAGGCTTAGGGAGGCCTGAGCAAAGCGTGCATGCAGCCTGGAGGTATCCAGGGATTCGGATAACAGCGGCGAAGGGCCCCACCTGGGGGACTGGCCACCCTGAGACACGCTAACTGGAACTAAAGAGAGCTGGAGGGGCCTGGTCTTCAGCTGAAACTTGGTATGTGAGGAATTTCATAGGAAACTATTACTTAGAGATGGGAGGCAGTTGCAGAGAGAGAGGCCATCCTTTTGAAAAAATTTTCTTCTGAAGGTCAAGTTGGAGGACATCTAAAACTGACACTCTACAGAGTAGATGCTTCCCGTCTTGCCCTCGCCCAGGAGGGTGCCCTGGGCTTAAAAAACCTCTGGCCGAAGTGAAAGACATTTTAGCTGGGTGCTTGCCGCAAAGTCGCCACTAACCGGTTTCACGGGGTCCACGCAGAGCGTGTCAGTCAGGGGCTGCTTCAGACGGTCCTGCAGAGCAGGTGGCAGCACCAGGCCAGGTCTGTGCCCTCAGGGACACAGAAGCTAGAAGTGCAAAGCACTAGGCGGCAAGCTCTTTGTGACTTCCTGATGTAGATGGTGACCCCAGTGCGTTCTCCTCTGAATTAGGGCTTCCTTTTCAGTTGCTGGTGATGCTGGCTGATGAGGGGCGGGGGTGGGGGTGGGGGTACACTGTGATTTAGACATCGGCAGCTGTCACTCTCAAAAGTGGTCTGATTTGAGAAATAAATTAAACAGCTGACTATACGTTTATTTCTCAAATCAGACCACTTTTGAGAGTGAAAGGGGCACTATTCATAATTACTTTGGGACAACAGGTATCAACTAGTACTAATTACCCTATAATAAAATAACTTAGGCATAACAAGGTAGAAATGAACAACCACACTTTCTTGTGGAGAAAAACCTACATCATGGAAAAACAACAAAGTCTCAGAAGGAAAGAAAAGTTACGAGGACAAAGGCTAGACCCTCTAGGTTTTTTTTGAGGTACCATCGGGAGTCGAACCCAGGACCTCACATGTGGGAAGCAGGCACTCAACCACTGATCTACATCCGCTCTCCCCTCTTGCTTCTTAATACTAAAACCAAGTGCTTTGGCGCTCACTCGTCTAAGTTAACGAGCCTTCATACTTTTTGTAGCTACCATACTATCCTAGGAAAATACCAGGGAACCCAATAAGATGCCGTTTTTTCTCCCATCATAATGAGAATACTAAGTGCTGGCAAGGGTAAGGGTGCTGCTGGAGGGAGGGTAAGTTGAGGCGGTTCAGTCTCTTTAGAGGGCAGCTTTGCCGTATCTATTCTGATTAAAATCGTGTACACTTTGACCTAACATTCCGTTTCTCAGTACCTGACTGAGAGAAGGAAGCACAAAGGCTGGCACTGGAGCTCTGCTTGTAAAAGCTGAAAACAGCTAACTGCTCTTCACCAGGGAATGACTCAATGAACTGTACAGAAGTGTCTCGTAGCCGCTGCTGCTGGTTACGGAGATCTCCCCAGACGTGGGGTTAAATGAAAACTCCTACGGACTATAGTTAACAGTAAATTTTAATAGTATTCTTTCATCAATTGTAAGAAAGGTACTAATGAAAGGTGTTAATTATGGGGGGATATGGGAACTCTGTATTTTCTGCATGATTTTTTCTGTAAACCTACAACTCGCTCATAAAAAATTATATTAAAAAGAGCAAGTTGCAGAATATGTACAGTATCACATCATTTATATAAGAATGGAAAAAATTCTACAGAAGGTATTTTTGCTATGGCCCACATGTACCTGAATGTACAGAGAAATGGCTGGAAGCACAGCAAACTCAGGAGGGGCCACCTCTAAGGGCAGCACTGGGAGGAGGGTGTGGTCAGGAAGCACCGCGGCTTTATCCGTTTTGTTTTACTCTATTAAATACTGTCAAATGCATCTAAAATGCTGTATAGCCACCGTATGCCAGGCAGCTTTCCTGACTTTGCCTGGGCTGGCACAGGGTCATTTCCTGGGGTCTGCCACCTCACCTCCGCTCGGCATAGCCTGCCTGCTGGGACTCCTCCCCTCTCTGGCGCTCTGCCTCTGCTTTATTTATTCTCCAGTATTGCACTTGCCCTAATGATTTCAGGTTTTCTCTGAGGGAATGGACTCAACAATCCACACATTTTTGGGGGATTATTTTTTTTAAAAAACCACACACACAGCATGTCTTCCCAAGCCCATTAGATGGTACAGGCAAGCATTTCTTCACATTCTCGGCTCGGAACAGATGGCAGCTACGCACTGACAGGGACAACATCTTAAATGCTGCACATCCATGGGCTCCTCTGGCCCTGAGTGGCAGGAACATGGTGTGAGGCGCCAGTGCTGGCGTGTGGCCTGCTCTGCCCTGCCCTGCACAGGTGCCCACATGGGGGTTGGAAGCAGCGGGAAGCTGGAGAGAATGGCACATACCCCGAGAACTGCTGAATGGCTGGGTTGGAGAGTAGGGGACGCGCTCACCTACAATCCAGCAATGCTACTCTTAAACACAGCCCCTCAGCAACGTGCCCCCCGTAACAGGGGCTCAGGGCAGCATGGTTTGTCATAGCTGCAAACCACTACTATGCCCGTCAGCGGTAGAGCTCTGCGGCACCACTGCTACCCCGGCCTCGACTCAGCCTGGTCTCCTCTCCCACCTTGGAGCCAGACCTCTGATACTTTGATTTTTAATGGCTTAATTTTAAATGATTCTGGGCCTTGAGGGATTAGTGAAGGCTTGGCAGGAGTGAGAGAGTCAGACAGTGATAAAAATATGGAAGAAGGGGCAGGGGTTTTCAAGCTCCAGCTGCTTTCGAATAAAATAATTGCAAGTGCTGCCCCAGGACAAATGTTCTTCCTATCCCAACAGTCACTGGCAGAGGGGCAGGAAGTTCAAAGCCACAGCCGCCCTGTTTTGCCAAGGAGCTCCGCATATTGGTTTGTTCACAGAAAAGGTCTTTGACCATAGTAAAGTCAGGTTTACGTCTGAGTCTCTTAAAAATTACTCCTTAATGGAAAACGTCAGAGTTCCGCCCCAGGCAGGTGAACGAAGCCGGCCAATGCCCGTGGGCACTCAGGCAGCTCGGGTCTCAGACCCACCTGCCTAATGATCAGAAAACAGGGACGCAAACCGCAAAACCCAGAGGCCTTGAATGCCCACCAAGTATGTACAGGGTCAGCCGGCAGGGTGCTGGGGTTGAATTGTGGCCCCCGAAAGACATGTTCAATTCCTAACTCCCAGTTCCATGGATGTTGCCTGAGTTGGAAAGAGGGTCTTTGAAGATGTGATTTAAGATTAAGCCAAATGGGATTCTGATCCAACGTGACTGGTGTCCTTACAAGAAGTGGAGAACCAGACACACACAGAGACGAAGGGAGAACATCATGTGGAGACAGAGGCAGGGGCATATCTACCAGCCAAGGATTGCCGGAAGCTGGGATGAGGCAGGGAAGGCTTCTCCCCCACAGGTTTTGGACTTCCAGCCTCGGGGACAGAGACAACACCTCTCTGCTGTTCTAAGCCATGTAGCTTGTGATACTCCACTGAGCAGCCCTCGGAGACCAAGCGCCTGGCGTGGGTAAGAGCAAATGCCCACAGCAAATGGGACTTACCAAAGTGAGAGCCAAAAACATGGTCCAGTTCAGAACAATCTCTGCTCCAACTCTCTTTCCAAATATTTATCACATAAAACAGACAATAATTAAAACTGAGATCTTCCCTCAGCAAAGCACAAACAACAACAACAAAACACGTGCCCAGGAGCCCACGGCCGTGCTGCCCCTGCCAAGCCATGGCCTTCCAGCACGCTGCAGGTTAGCCTGGCACTAGCTTCGCAACCGATTTCCTGTGAAACCTGGGGCAAATGCCTCATCCTTCCTGGACGTCCTTTTTCTATCTATAAACAAGACAGAACTATTCAGATGGAGTGGCGAGTGGGGGCAGAAGCCTCATGGAGCCATTAGCCAGTAGGAATCAGGCTCTCATCTGTTGACGTGCTCTGCACGTCTGCTTCATGATATTCTCGTCGTCCCTGCTCAGAAGCCCGGCGTCAGCTTCTGGCTAATGCGCTGCCTGCCACGGTTCCCCTGATTCTAAATTGTCAGGTTGTTATTGGACACTAGAGGCCCCTCCACTGCATTTTAACGGGGCCCCTCAGCAGTGGCTGGAAGCAGGCCAGGCTCTTTTACAGTTGCCATTAATAAGAGGGGAAAAGGGGGTCCGCAGGTTGGCAGGCTATGCGGGGACTCGGAGTCGCTTTCCTTGACACAGTGGTCCAGACTAAGATCCTGAGAAGAAACATCTCCTCATTTTAATTTTTAATACGAGTCCAGAAAACACTGTCATCACCCCAAGGAGTAGTGAAATGAGAATGTTTTATTCATCACAAGCCACTGCCCTATTAGACAGCAATGTAAATCAGACTCCTGCGAACTTGTTTCCCAAAGAAAACTTCAGAATAAAACATTTATATGGCCTGATTCCTCCGCTTGGTTCCACAAGGAACAGCAGAATAGCTTGCTCACCCCACCCCGGGGTTTGGTCACGTGCTCAAGGGGGGCTGCAGCACCACTGCTAGCCGGCGGCGGGGGCGTCAGGGTGGCTGAGGAGGGGCCGAGGCCCGCAGCTCCCGTGGGACAGCCTGGGCCTCTGCGTGGCCTAAGGGCACTGCACACGGTCAGGGCCTCAGCTGCCTCACCCGGGACTGCAGGAGGTCACACTAGCGCGAGGAGGCCGAGGAGCTGTAACTAGACGGTCCTGTTCCCCGAGAGAAACCTGAGGGCGCTTCTCCCCACATCAGCTTCCAGGGTTCTCCTGGCCCTGGGGAAAGCTTGCTCGCTAAGACGGAGACCGCAGGAAGGCCTGGAATGGACTGCTGCCACTGCCCATTCTCCTTCCTCCAGGGCCCTCCCGATTTCCCTGGAACTATTTACTAGCTGGCCCTTTACAGGAAAAACATTGCTGACCTCTGTCCCAGGCAGTCTAAAATAAGAGGATGACCTCGGGTTTCTCCCTTTTCCAACGGGGCCAACAGCTGGGACCACAAAGCCTGACAAGGCATCAGGACGACACTACCAAGGGAATATCAGAAAAGAAAAAAAAAAGGAGGGGGAAGTGAGGGTGGGGAAAGTAGGGATATGGAGGGCAAAGTAGACAAAACTCCAGTTTGGGGAATGAAAAATTTCAAAACAGAGAGAAGGGGAGGTTTGTGAAGGTAGTTACGGGATCTATTTCTTAATCATCTGGGACTTTGCAACTTTTTACTATGAACCAACAGATTTAGTCCTTGAAACTTTCTTTAGCCAGAAGAGTCCTAGATGGGTCTTCATTCATTGCTCGCCTCTTTTATTGCACCCCCCCATACAAGAGTCATTTTGCTTATTTGCCTTTGATTGCAGGAAGGTGGTCAATAGCTACTGCAGCCCCACTTCCCTCTGTGAGTCCATAAGACCAAGCAGCATCTTCATCTGGTTTCGTGGCAGAAAGCACAAAATTCATATCCCAATGACTTGCCTGTTCTGACTCAAAACAGAATGTGCCCCCTATAAGAAATGGGCTTTAAAAAATCCTTTTGTTCAATTCAATTCAGTGTGTCTGTCTATCTGTCCATCTATCCATCCATCTATCTGAGGTCTACTGTGTACCAGGCTCTAAGCCAGGCACTGAGGATACTAAGGCGTGCTCTGCTTTGAAGAAGCCACCAGGCTGATTGTGTAGACAGATCACGATAGAACAAGGTTATAAGAGCCATGGTTAAGACCACACAAGGTGTTTGGGCTCACGGGACAGAGAGCAGGGTCAGGGGAGGTTGCTAGAAGATGTCCCACCTGCGGGCGGGGGGCTGGAGGAGCAGGAGGTGCAGAGCTTAGCATGGAGAGAGGGCAGGATGGGGCGTAGCAGCAGCTGGAGTTGGAGGAGGAGGGCAGTGAAGGATGCGGCAGACAGGTGATCCAGGGCCAGACTGGGAAGCACCAACTCGCGCGTTAGCCCCAGAGCCCTGAGGCGATGTGGACTTTACTTGGAGGAAGCAGACCTCAGAGTACCTTGGCATCCATTTTTGCCTTGTTTCTTCTTGCTTCCTCCTAGACGCAAATTCACCCCCTCCTCTGCCCTGCCACAGCCCTTTCCTTGTGCTGTTTCCATGGCACTTCCTACTTTCTACTCTTTCTGGCATGGATTTATGCTCACATCTCCTGGTGGGCCATATGGATCTTAGAGGTTGGGATCCATGCCAAACTTCTCCTTGCATCCACCAGAAGATGTACCCTTAACAAGAAGGAATGGGGAACTGCCAGATCACCGAGCATTCTTGGGGCCACCATATGCCCACCCAGAGCTCTGGGAAGCTCACCAAGTGCTAAGGAAATGCCAGCGACCTTCCCTGTCTTCTCTCTCCCTCACCCTGCCAGCAGAGAGCCCGGGGGCAGAGGCAGAAACCTGAGGTATGGCTCCTATCTCATTATAGCAGCAAAAGATCTGCAGTTGACACAATGCTGCAGATGAAAAGTTTGCAGGGCAATGAAAATAGAGCAAAGATGCCAGGTTATGGGCAACGAAGGTGTTCTCAGTTCACACCTTAAAGGCATCTGTTGGTAAATCATGGAGGTACAGCTATTTCCAGATGTGTGCAATAAGTTTTTCTTGTGCACGAGCCTCACAAAGGTTTTTTTTTTTAAATCATGCTAGGCTCACTTGGTATTTTTTGGCTCCTTATAAGGCATGTAATCAAACTTATAACTTTCTGAAAATGCTAAAAATAATTGCAAGTGCTCCACCATCCAAGCAGTCTGTCCTTTGCAGGGGAGTGCTGTCCTCGGCTGAGCCTCTGGCTTTCTCCTGGACCCAGGGGGCTGCGAAGCTGATAAGCAGCTGACTAAATGAGTCTCTTAACTGCCAAGGCCTGGGGAAATGAAGACATATTTTAGTTTCTTTGGCTTTTCCCCCAGCACTTCCTCTAGCTTAGAGCATCCGTCCTGTGGCAGAGATAAGACAGTGCAAACAAAAAAAAAGAGCTGCTCTCAAAAAGAAACGCACACCAGCTCCTATGGCTGGGTGCTGATGAATTTTAAAGATGCCCTGAAAGTTTCTAAGTAGACTTCTTCTAATTTACTTCTCTGACATAGGGAAGACATTTGAGAAATGTTCTCTTTTGATGTTCTCCCTACTGAATATCAAACACTTCCCCTTTCATTGATTTTAAAGGGCATTTTCCTAATCGCAAGGGTTTCTGTTTGTTTATTTGAAGGTGATTTGTAAACTGTTGTGCTCTTTGAAGCTGAGAAATGCACTGATGTCTTGTGAGCCAACAGGCTTGTTCTTAGCTGGACAGGGATGTAGGCTCCTGTATTAGATCCTGGCCACCTCATCTAAGTAGGAAGAGCTCCACCCGGAGGGACTTCCCTTCCCAAACATAGGGGCACTTGTTTCTATAAATCCAATGTGCTTCTTATGAGTAGTACATGAATAAATATTATATAAATGTTACACTCTTTCTCTACCGATTTCATTTTTTAAAGGTGTCAATTCTTTTGCAGTCATCTTCAACAGACAGCAGTTTCTAGCACTTCAAAGTTTCCCACCCTCTGTGTTAAAGACTTACAAGTATACACGAATACAGTGATAGGCCTTTAGGACTGTTTAGCAATAGTCTGGTCTTCTCATGAGCACATGTTGGATGCCCTTTGCCACCCCTCTTCTAGCTAGGTATGACTCTACGACTTGCTTTGGTCAATGAAACATGAGCAGAAGTGACGTGTGTCACCTTCACATGGAAGCCTTTAAGGGTCATTGCACTAGTCAACATGTTTCCCCCTGCCACTGTGACTGGAGACGTTCTAGATCAGGGGTTGGTGAAGGTTTTCTGTAAAGGGCCAGACAATAAATATTTCAGGCTTGCAGGTGCTAGGGTCTCCACCACAGCCACTCAATTCCTCTGTTGTAGCATGAAAACAATCATAGACAATATGCAAGTGATGTGGTTATGTTCAAATAAAGCTTTATTTATAAAAACAGGCAGTGGGCCAGATTTGGTCTGTGGGCAGTAGTTTGGCCACCCATATCCTAGATGGCAGAGATGCCATTTGTTGATGTCCTAGCGTGAGGACAATGAGGAGGACAGCATGAGTGACAAATAAACCTTAGTTGCTTTATTCCTCTGGGTGTTCGAGGCTGCTTGTTACCGTAATAGAACCTGGTTCACTCCATAGCCAAATAGGCCCGCTGAGGTTCCTTGAGCAGTTTGATGACTACTTTAGCCACATG
Source organism: Cabassous unicinctus (assembly GCA_029593785.1). Taxonomy (NCBI): domain Eukaryota; kingdom Metazoa; phylum Chordata; class Mammalia; order Cingulata; family Chlamyphoridae; genus Cabassous; species Cabassous unicinctus. Next base: position 23,767 of record JAQZBX010001925.1, on the reverse strand, counting down.
CCTGATTTCTTATTTGGTTTATAGGGGAATTCTTCTAAAAGGTAAGTAATCATTTCCTACTTTGATGCAATGACCTAAGTAAATATCTGGATTTTTAAAAGCAGAAGACACCTGACCAGCCTCTTCCCTCCTCTGATGGTCTGCCCTCCCCCAACAGAAAGTTGACCTGTAAGTGCTACTTCATTATTCAGGAGGAGCTGAGCTGACCCTATGACCTCTCCAAATAGCAGGGAGAAATAATTCATAAGGGTGCAAATGGGAGCAGGATGGGCCATCTGGGGCTCAGCCGGCCCACACGCCATTGGGAGTCCCTTAGCCGGACACCTAGCAGCTGGGTCCATCTCCCTAGCCCGTCTATGTAGATGTGAAGACCACAGGGAGTCAGTCAATGACGGATGAGGCAACGAGGAGCCGCCAGAAGCACCTGTAGAAAGATCAGCCTTGCTAAAGATGGATTCAAGGAGGGAGCCCAGAGGCAGGTTAGGAATCTGCTGATGCAGCCCTGGTGAGGGATGAGGGAAGCCTGAACCAAACCAGTGTAGGGGAGATGGAGAGGACGGACAACAGGGATGTGGCTGGCACTGCTAGTGTTTCCTAAGACCCAAACACTCTCCCACATATCCCAGCGCTTAAGCTGGAGGTCATGTGACCAGTCCTCATTAATGAAATGAGAGAACACACATTGCTGTCATTTCTAGGCTGAGGCAGTTGAGTGCCAGAGCACCTCTTCTACTCCTCACTTCCTGTTGGCGGCCACATGTTCCCGATGGATAAGACGAAGCAGCCTGGACCCCAAGTCACTGCTTGGCATGTCACTCAGGAGAGCCACCTGACTCAAGTAGACTTTGCGTGAGCACATAACAAACCTTCACTGTGTTAAACCACACTGGGATTCTGGAATTGTTTGTTACAGCGGATGAACTAGCCAATCCTGACTAATACAATGGGAGAAATGTTTTAGAATGAGGCTCAGGCACTGATTGGATGTCAGAGGTTATAGGGAAAGTGGAGTTTTGTATAATGCAGTCTTAGCTTAGGGAATTTGAAGATAGTGGTACCATTAAATTGAGATATGGATGGAATAAAGTAGGGGAAGCAGGTTTGAAGAAGAAAGACAAGAATTATTCTCTTCTGGCACATTTTGAAATTGAGGTGCTTCTCCAGATGAAGATATCATATAGTAGGAAAAAAGAATGTATAGTCTGGAAAATGGTATCAGAAACCAGAGTTTAGACACTTTGGAGTTTAGCTGTTGGTTAGGGTTTTGGCGATGGATGAGACAACATATAGGATAGAAAAAGAAATGGGCCAAGGAATAAACCCAGAGGAGTATCAATATTTAAGTGAGGGGTTAGAGAAAGAATATCCGGTGAAAGCAGCAAGAAGTGGTGCCCAGAACGGGGACAGTATGGCCTCAGAACAAGGGGAGGAGACAGGAAGGCCTTGTAGTGTCAAATGCTGCCAAGAGGTCAAGAAGGACAAAGAAGGAGCAGGTGACCCTGGACCTGGGCATCAGTGACCTTGGTCAGGGTGGTTTCAGCAGCTGGGGTGGAGGTAGCAGGCTGGCTGCATGGAGAGAGTGCATCAGGATGAGAAAGGAGAAGCATTTTAGGGGTAAAGAGAGAGCCAGCCAGGGCCTTCAGCACCGGCAACATGACCAGACAACCGGGTGGAAGGGAAGCTTCCTTCCGTCTCCCGGAAGCCTGGCGGCTAGCACTGCACCCCACAGCTCCCCACAGTCTCCAGGGCACTCGCTGGCGAGGAGCAGGGCACCCAGGCAGAGGCAGTCCCCACCCTCGGCATCAGCAAGCCCTCCCTCTGGTCCCCTGCTTACAGCACCTTCTTCACAATGACCTTGACTAGAACAACCAATTGAAATTCTGTGTCTGGAACCTACAGAATCTTCTGATATGGTTTTTGATGCATGAGAGCCCAAATGAGACCTAGGCTGCTGGTCTCAGGACTACTCCAAAGGGAGACAGGGGGCACTACTTTCAGACTCGCCCGTTTCCCCCACCCACGCACGTGCGCGCTGCTGAATGGTGGCGCGACATGAAAGTGGTGCCTTTAAGTTTCAGGCCTGAAAGTCAGAGCATTCTCCCCTTTTCAGTTTTAGAACTGCCCACTCCCCCAAGCTGGGCCTTTTAGCTAAATTTACATGAGCTCGTTATTCTTCTCCTTTAATTTTTATTATAACTCTTTCAATAAAGCTTTAGTCTAAAGCAGAGTTTGGCCAAATCTTTCTGTAAAGGGCCACATATGGTCTCTTGCTTCTTCCTTTTCTTCTTTCTCTCCTTCCTTCCTTCCCCTCCCTCCCTCTCTCCCTCCCTCCTTTCTTTCTACAGCCCTTTAAAAATGTAAAAATCATTCTTAACTCAAAGGTCAAACAAAAGCAGCCCCAAGGGCCACAGTTTGCCAACCACTGCCCTAAAGCAGGGGCTCTTTTGCCCTAGCTGCACAGTGGAATCACCTGGGGAGCTTTCAAGAACACCCCTGGGGTAGATTAGACTATTTTTTAGCAAATATTCACTCTGCTCCCCACCGGGGGGGGAGAAGTTTGCTTCCCCTTCCTACTGATATTGCGCTTTGCCATGTGACATGCACTGACCAGTGGAATGTGGGCAGAGCATGTCAGTTCCCAGTAAAGGCCTAGAGAAGCATGGAACTTTCCCACACTTCCAGGGAGCCACTGCCCCTAGGGCCTGGGCATCCGTAGGACGTACGTGGAGCAGACCTCAACCTGCCCTGGAACCAGGAGCCTCACCCAGCCCACCCACAGAAATACAAGTGCTGATTGCTGTAGCCACTGAGGTTGTTTGTTATACAGCATTACTGCAGTAAAAGTCTGGCTAATAAATCATTCCCCGCCCCCCCCCCCGCATATTTTTATTTCATTGATCTGGGATGGCCCCAGGATCAGAATGTTTTAAAGGTCCCCTCCAGTTGACACTATTGGGCAGCCAGGCTTGCTAGCACTGCCTAAAGCAGTGAATGGCCCTCGTTTACACTTTCTCCTCCCAGGAACTGAGACCAGGTCTTAAATGTCTTTGCTACTCTGGCACCTGGCACCGGGCCTGGCAAAGAGAGGGCATGCAATAGATACATTTTTTCAAAAGCCTTCAAACACCTCCCTTTGGAGCCCAGTGGATGGGAAGGGAAATGTTCCAGGGTGATCAACTGTCCCGGTATGCCTGGGCACCACTTTTAGCATTAAATTTCCATGTTCTAGGGAAGCCCTTGGTCCTGGACACACCGAGACAGCTGGTCACATTACTTGAGATCCAGGGCCTGGGTTTAAGAACGACCTGAGGCAAAGCCTGGAACTAGAGAGGGAGACCATCTTGATGAGATGGACCAGAGTTCCAACCCTGGGCCCACATTAGAATCACCAGGAGAGCTCTCAAAGTCCCCACACCCAAATTATATCCCAGACCAGTTACACTGGAACTGCAGTGGCGGGGGCTGAGTTCACTGCTGGGGGGACCCTGGCATCAGAATCTGTTCAATTCCCCGGGGGTAGCAACATGCAGCTAAGATTGGGGACCACTTCAGAGGACAATCAACAGGCTCCTCGAATGCCTCTGACAGTGGATGAACACAGCTGGGGACAGCCTGGCACCAGATGTCACTGATGCCCAGAGCCTGGGAGCTGCTGACATTCAGGAGGGTACATCAGCTCACCAGGCCCCCTCATTCTAATCAAACACAGGTTTCTGGGATACAAGGGTTAAATGCAGGTGGTGTCAGCCTTCGGGAACCTCCAGGAGCCAGTACAACACCAACGGAGTGAGAATCCAGCATGGACAGCAATGGCGCCAATGGCTGAGGTGGCCCAGGCCCTGCCTCTTGGGATGGGTAGCCTGTTCCCGACCAGCAGAAAGAACAATCCCAGGCCACATTTAAGAAGCCCTTACTTAAGACAGGCCAGTCCTGTCCTAAGGAGTTTCCATGCGGCAGCTCACTTCACCGTCACAGCTGCTCTAGGGGGGAAGGTACGATGATCACTGCACTTAGATTAGGGAACTGAGGCTCTGAGAGAAGCGGTAAGCAAGTTCCCAGGGGTGCTAAGAGGCAGGGACAGGTTTCAACCAGGCAGTCTGGCCCCAGGGGACATGCAACTCTATGGCGCCTGGCTAGGAAAACTGAGCTCAGGGCGGGTAAGCAGCTTTCCTGCTTGCAATGCCCGGACCCAAGTGCCATGACCCCAAGGTGCAAGCTCTGTGCCCCGACGCTGCATTGCACCAGGGCCCACTTCCTACAGGGCAAAGGAAAGGAGAAAGGCGGCCCAGCCTTTCCTGAGTCCCGTTACCTGCATGGACCGAGCTGGCACATGCCTGCATACTGGAGGGCTAAGTAACATCTGTGTCTTGGACTCATATCGCCACGTCACTCCTGACAATCCAGAGCGGGAGTCCTGGGGGATGGGTAGGGAGGGGTGGCTGGGGCACAGGACCCAGAAGTTCCTGACACTCTCTGGGCCTCCGTGTCCTCATCTACGAATGCAAGTGGGGAAACTTGCTTCACTGGTTGGTGAGGTACGCCGCTCAGCGGAGGAGGCTGAGAGGTGGTAAGAAGCAAAGGCAGACCAGGCGAGCTGGGTGAGAGGAAGCGGAGAGGGGAGATGTGGTGGCAGCCCAGCAGTGCTGGCGGAAGACACACGCGGCCTGGAGAGCCAGCCCTGAGTGCCGGGGAGCTGCGCTCTGTGGCCCCCTCACCTCTGGGGCCCCTCAGGGTTCTGCTGGGACAGCACCTCGCGTAGCCCCCCAGGGCCCTGAGCCTCCTGGCCTAACGGTGCAGACTCCATTCTGTCTAAGGAGCAGGGAAATGTCTTCTGTATTTTAGACCTATCTCTATAGAAATCACAGCTCCCACACTTTTGTTCTATGAAAAAAACACAGAGAGAGAGAGAGAGCAAGAGAAGTCAGTTACATTGAAGAGCCTTTTAACTCAGCTAACTGAGGGGCTGCCTTATTTATTTATCTGCCCACCTACACACCCGCTCACCCAGAGAGTGAGACTAAACCAGCTGCTCATGCTGTGTGTGTGTCTCTGTGAGTATTTGGTTTGTATTTATTCTGTCTTCCTCCCCAGGATTTTAGAATCAAGACCATCAAACAGCAGCAACAGCACCTTATATTTTTGTAGTCCTTTCCGATTATAGCTACCTTCACACACAGCCTCCTCTAACGCACCATTATCCTATGAGGTACGTGTCACCATCAAAGCCCACGTTACAGACGTGACTCAGCTGAAGCCAGTTAGTCAACGCCACTCGCCAGGCTGGCTGGGGAGCTGCAACTCAAGCACGGATCTCCCTCTCAAGGCAGCCCTTCTCCACTCTGGCTGGCTGCTTTTCCAGGGCAGAACCAGGTCCGGCTGTTGGGTACTTTCTACAGAGCTCAGTACAGTCTTCAACGAGGGTTCAGTCACTGTCCATGACGACAGCCACCCGAATTCTCCAAAAGAAAGCGTGCGCTGGGACACACGACCGTGGTCCCATAAACCTCTGCTTCCTCCTGGCCCAAGAAATTCTGGGTGTGGGTGCAGGATATGTGTGTGCCCGTGTGGGAGCAGAGCCGGCGTGGGATCTGGAGAGCCGAGCCTGTCCCTTATCCTGGGGCCCAGAATGAATCCTTTTGGTCAAGACCTTCTGTGTCACCATCTGAATAGATGACGCGCCTTGGGGGAGCCCTGAGTGTGGCCGGGAGGTGGCCTGGCTGCTGCACTGACCCTCAGCCTGGAGCCAGCATTGTCCCCAGCCCCCAGAGCGCAGGGCTAGGCCTCGGGTAGCAGCTCTTCCTTCCTCTCCCTCCAGCCCAGAGCCCAGGGGGCAGTAGGGCCTCCATTTGTTGAAGGAATGCAGGCAAGCAAAGAGGAGTTTTCACCTCCCAGGCCACTCGCTCCTCCTCCGTGAGGTGAAGGAGGCTTTGCCTTTCCCAGAGCAGGTCTGGCACGGGGAGGAGAGAGTCCACGCCGCCGGCGACACTGCGACATTGTGCTACAGCAGGCTCTGCTCTCTGGCTGGCTGCACCAGCTGCGGGCGAGTCCTCAGGCCAGGGAGACGCCCTGTTCCGACAAACGTGGCCAGTAACGTACTACGAAACCCAGAAGGCAATGGCAGGCCAGAAAGGCCCGTCTCTGGGCAGCCAGCTAGACTCACGGGAGCGGGAGCACACGCCGCGGCTCGGAGGCTCCCAGCAGGCAGCACCTCTACCCTTAACTCGCATTTGCACAGCGTCACCCTCACATTGACTGAATAGTTTAAATAAAAAAGGGACAGGGCGACAGATTGAAAACTGCCTTGTTCGCCTTCTCACCCTTCACAAGTAATCCAAACTAAGCTTCGTAACGCTGCCACAACTGCCACTTTAAGCCGAAAACTGATCCCTGTCATCACAGCACTCAGATGCTTGTGGAACGAGGTGGGGCACAAATTTTAAAAATAAAAAGTCTGTTCTTCTGCGCCGTGGGCTGTCTGCAGTGCACACCAGGAGCGCCGAGCCCTGGGCAAGGGGCCCTGTTCTCAGGTGTTGAGAGAGTCATGGCAGCAGGAGGGCCTGAGTGTACAGGAGAGGAGGCAAGAAAACCAGGTCCCCAGGATAAGGGGGGCACGAGGGAAGGTGCCGGAGGACATGCCCATCTGCCCTTCCTGGGGCATGGCGCTGCTTTCCTCCATGTCCTTGGGACGTGCTTTCTTCCTTTCCCAGAACCCCCAGAAAGCACTCAGGGAGCAGGAGCCTTAGACTCACTACCCCCAAGCACAGAACATGGGGACGTGGACACTGGCCTGGTGGCCCCAGGGCCACGGCTGGCTGGCTAAGAGCAAAGTCTCTTTCCTCCCCATCCTCCTCTCCCCCAGCACTCTCTCTCTCCCTCTGGGTCACTGGGATCCTCCGACTGCAGGGAGGGTGACCTCGGCAGCTCCAGGAGGAAGGAACAAAAGGCCCGTCCAGGTGAACGTGCTTGTTGCCCTCGTGTCCTCCCAGAAGGCGCCCGGCGACCCTGCTACAGCATTCCTCTGAACTGAACTGGTTTCAGAAGCCTCAACACCTTCAGCCATTCACAGCACCAAGCCGTGGGCTGGTCAGGCCGAGGGTAGCAGGAAGGGTCAGGGCTGCTTTCCAGGGGCTCGATTGTCTTTGCTTCCCTCCCGCCGCAGAGTCAAGAGCCACAGTCACAGTCCGCTTGGTACCCAAACTCCTCAGTCACCTGCCTAGTGGGAACAGCAACCCGTGTGACCGCAAGTTGCTTCCAAGCCTGCAGCTTCCCGGGTCACGGAGTCCAGAGCGTCTGGCCTGGACTCCACCACAGCTCGTAGTTGCCAGTAACAGACAGGACAGTCTCCACCCACGGTCTTCGCACCGCTGCGATGACTGCGCCGCGTGCTGGTGCCGTACCCTTCCTCCTTCCTCAGGATCTCCAGGATTTGATGACAATAGACAGCGAGGACTTCAGGAAAGAAGACCTCAGGGCACAGGACAAGCGGGGCACGCCTGGAACCACCTGCCCACTTGTCTTTTTATCTGCCAGTAAATTGTGCAGGCTCGTCGACAGCAGGGGCCGGTCATGGGAGCCCCTCATGGGACCTTACAAACAGGAGGCACTCAATAATGACTTGAGGCATCCCGCCCCAGGTCAGAGGGGCAGGTTTCTGGAAGAATCCGGTTCCAATTCAGGAGGGCACCTACGTCCTCATGAAAACCAGGCCCATGGGCTGCTCGTCCTCTGAGGGACGCCAGTCAGCAGCCGCCGGCCCTGTTACTCTGGATCTTACTTCGCTTCTGCCCAATGGAAGGAGCCACCTCAGCAGACAAGTGCGCGCAGGTCACTGCCCAGCAGAAGTGGCCGCATCCACGTGGCGATACACTCGCAGGACGCCACGTTCCAGACGGTTCCCTCTGTCTCCATGAGAGCCGGTGCGTGTGTATGTGCATACGTAGGGGGTGGCCTTTTTGGGCGGATATGCCGTATCTAGGCCAAATTATTCTTCTTCAGGAGCCCAGCTTTTTAAAGAAACAATTATTTTCGTGAAGATATTTGAGCTTATTGCAATTTTTAAAAAAAGATGGTTCTAGCCTAGCCAATTGATTATTGGTGCTGCCACCAAGTTGGCCGTTAGACTCTCTCCAGAGAAGATGCTGATGGCTTCTCTGACAAAGCTTGTTTTGAGGAACATCAAGGGCAGTTAGAGGTGACATGAGAGGAGGCAGGGAGGGAGGGTGACAGGCTGGACTCTACATAACAAGCTATGGAGTATGCGTACTTGCCACCTTCCTGGGTGCGGTCAAGTTTGGGGCTGAGGAGACCATGTCACACGGAGGTGACGTCTACCTGGTCCTCAGTCCTGTGTGGGAAAGAGCTCACTGCAGCAGGGGCCTGGCGGCCGGCGAGGCTGCACAGCGATGCTGCTCCCCGTGGGGCGTCCTCCGAGAGCTGCTCCACCTTCCTGGGCCTCCGGCTCTTCATTTATAAGTGAGAAGCTGAACTAGATCAATGCTCCTGAACGCCAGCCCTTTACATTCCGTTGTGACAGTTTTTGCCACAACTACACATGATAATTTACTTAATATTGTTCTTTGAATGCCTCATATTGATGACTTAAATTTGATATTGCCACTGAAAATGCAAGCCAGTATCACTTCCCAGCAATAGAAGGCATCTGCATAGAGTGTAATAATGATGATAAAAGTACTAAAGCGTGTTATTAATTTTGGCTCTGCGCTCTGGACTGCTCTCTGTTGAAAGGGAAGTCAGCAGGAGTTAGAGAGGTGTTGAGACAATTCTAGCGCCAGAGACTTGCTCCGTGACAAAACCAGAAGGGCTGAAGGTAAGTTGAGAAGGGAATAACTTTCTTGCATGGTGATGCAATGTTATTTGAATGCTGAGTCCCCAGACTACTAAAAATCGCCTCACATACCATCTAAATTATCTTCTGAACCACCAAGGATGTAAGGTTGCACATATACTTTTGGTGCTAATAAGAAGACACTTTCACCAAGGTTTAGGGGGAGGCCCTGATGCCAAGCAGTGGAAGGAAACTGCATTTACCCGTCGTCTCATTTATGCCATAGGAACGTGCTATGTGTGGACACCCAAAGAGCCCATGGAGGGTGCAGCCACCAGGCCCAGATGGGGCCCGGGAAGGGTGGGCTGCTGCCCCTGCCGCTCCCCTGGCCAGCACCCCTGGTGGTACAGGTGGGCGCCGTTACCTGGGCTGGAGCGCTGGAGGACAGATGCGCCAAATCTCCGATTCTGGCCGCAGCCCGGGGGTCGCTGGAGCTGATCAAAACCGGGGCGCTAATTTCCATGGAATGCCTGTTGCTCAGGGCCTGGGAGGCTTTGTGCGTGACGCTGAGCGCAGTGAAGGAATGGCGCTTCTTGGCGTTCTTCTTGCCGTCGATACGCCGCTGAAAGGCCCCGACCGCTCCCGAGCTGCTGAGGGTGGAACTTGGGGCCGGACTGGCTGCCGGGCTGGGGTCGGGGGGCAAGGAGGCATCGCAGCCGGACGCGGCGGCTGAGCCCGACTTGTCCATCTCGATTAGCTGCTTAGCGGAGTCGTTGAGCTGGGGAAAGGGGAAGGGGAAGGAGAGGGAGGAGTCGTTAGAGGACTGTCACTTCTATCTCCAGCACTCTGTACCCTCTCCCTGCCTGCGTCAGCGTTTAAAAACCGACCTTGGCAGAGTCTTCAGATGGGTCAGCTCTTTCCAACAGCCACAGGCAGCACGACGGCTGCGTTTAAACACACGCACACAAAGGCTGGAATGACATCTGTAGATTTCATTGAAAAGGTTCTGGAGCAGCTGTGCTACCACAAAGGCCCACAGAGGAGCTGTGACAGGAAGCAGGAGACCGACAGAACAGATGGGGAGGGTTCTCCAAAGGCCCCCTACCAGGCTTCCCCTGTGCAGGGTGCGAGGTGCCAAAGACCACGCGCAGGGACAGCACGGGAGGCAAGAGGTGCTTGGGAGGAAAGCGTGGCCACCACCCAGACCTCGAAGATGGTCAGAGAGGGGAGCACGTTGCTTCTGCTCTGCCACCTTCATGCACCCTGACAACAGCCTCCTAGCCTTCACGACGCTGGTCACGCTGGTAGGAAAATTTAAGGCCTGAGACCACATTGCTGGTGGCTGGAAAGCCTGGTCTGGCGAGTGGGAGAAAACTGGAAATGGTTATGTCTTGGGTGAACCGTGGAGCCATCTTTTCAGTAATGGTCTCTGCTCAGGTTATCAAGACTAGAAGCTGATCTGACCCCTGGTCTCCCTCATGAGGAGTAAATAATTTATTAACCTGGGTGGTTAAGCAAGGGCTTAGGGCATTATGCCTTCCCGTATCTCCCAACCTGTCCTACAAATAACAGAGTTGTTAATGATAAGACTTGCCTTTTGACAAAAATTTGATCCTAGGTGGCATCTACCAGGAGAGGTGGGATGAAGATTCGGTTCCATGAACAACTTGTAATAACCTGGAATATTCCACCCAGCTAAAGCCATCTTCTCAGACATACCCTGATGTCGCAATGGGTGGCACCTGGAGACTGGGGGCTCTGGGGTGTTAGTCCCAAATCCCTACTAGCTTTTCAAGTCCGAGCTGAGGCTTCATATGTGCTGTCTCCTTTTTCTCTTTTCAGGCCCCATATGCCCAAATATCTAGCCTATAGACATATGCTCTTTGTCAGTTCCTAGAGAGCAAACACCTTGAGGACAGTCATTGCCCATGTCAATTTCTGCTTTCTAAGTGGAGCATGGACACTCTGCAAGGAACTTGCATTTTAAAGCTCTGATGGGTTATGGAATCAGAGGAAGACTTTCTGGCCTGACACTGAACACAGAGGAAAACAATCAAGAACCAGTTGTGCTCTTGCAAGTGGACAAGAAATCCCCAAATTCTCAATTTCTTCTCAGTGGGTTCAAACGTGAAAGATCCCTCAACTTTGAGGATGCACTTGTCTTCCTAGAAGTTACTTTCAAGATCTGGGCCTTGACCAGGTCCCAAACATCGTTTTCCTGTTTGACAAATGAGGCAAATGCAGGCATGTATTTTCCTGACTCTTTTCTAAGAGATTTATCAAAGGAGGTCTCTGGTTGCTCAAGGAACCTGGAGCAGGGAATGGAAGGACGCTTTGTTGATGAGCTACTCACTGGGGACACTGGGTACCACCTGACAGCAAAATGTCTTCTTGAAGATTGTCCCTGCAACTGTGATAAAATTAATAACAAACAAACAGGAGTAGAAAGAGAAATGAGCCAACGGTGGTAGTCCAAAAGGCTGAGGGTACAAAAGGCTGCCTACCCACCTTCAAGATTTAGTCACCAGAGTACTCTCCGTCAGCTTAAAACAAGGTAGGGGTGGGCTTCGGTGATGACCATGCACAGGAGAGAGGGGATAATATTCCCATTGCAGAGTGTCGGGGCTTAGAAAGGCTTAGCTGAGCCAATGGGTTTAAACCCAGAGACTCAGAATGGCAGTTTTGTCCAGTCAGAGAAAGAGCCACCTGGAGGCCCAGCAGGCCCAGCCTTCACAGGATCCCTGGAGGGGCTCTGGGGAAAGCCACTGGCCCTCCACTCCCCCAAAATGAGTCTCCACACAATGTGGCAGTGCCAGAAATCCCCACTGTGGGAAATGAAAAGTACCAAAGACAAATGTCTTTTCTCCATCCTCGAACCACGCTGTGCCCCAGTGGGAAAACACGGAGCGAAGGAGCGCCCAAAGTGCACGAGGTCAGCTCGCAAGGCTCCTCACTCTCCTGGAACGAAGCTTTCCCATAGGAAGCCTGGCTTCCCCTCACAGGAAGCAGCATTAGCCAGGTGGTCTGCTCAACTTCTCACCTCTGCCTCCCTCAGACAGAAGAGCCGTCCTTCAGTCTGGATGGGCCATTTATTCCCCACACACTGCAAGGCCGCGGGGCTTCTGATGTACCTTGGCTCACGTTTGCTGAGCAGGCTCATGGCCCAGACTTCCCAAGCTGAATGAATTTTCAGACGGAGGGGACCTCAGGCTTCCTGTGATATAGGTAACAAGGGGCTTTACAAAATAAGCCACCTCCAGCTTCTTCCTTGGAGTGCTCAGACGCCGCCACCCCACGTTCACAGCCCGAGTATCTACATCTGCCTGATGCTCCACTGGGCTATGTCCAGGAAGTTAAATGTGAATGTAGGGGACACAGCCCTGCTCGCACAAGTCTACAAACCAGGTGGCCACAGAGATGGCAAAACTGAAATAAAAGCAAAGACCATCAAATGGCACATAATTTTTAAGGGGTTGGAATAATCCGAAATTGCCAGTTTTGAGAAGGGGTAAATCAGCAGCAGTTTGAATCCTCCACGGTGAAATGGAGACTTAGCCAGGTCTGAACAGGTGCACAGGATTTAGATAGGAAGAGAGGAGAGGAAACGTTGTTTAGGAAATTCACCAAGGTGAGAATGGCCACTACAGGCAAGTTCAAGGTAAACATGGAAGCAGTTACAGATCTGCCCATCTCCCAGATGGCCTCACACCCCTTTCCCTGTACTAGCCTGAGGTTAGTAAACGAGCAGCATGCACGTCTATGCCACAGGTTCCTAGTTGCGAGGACCCTTAACGGGGCTGGGGCCCAGGAAGGCCCAGTATCACCACAGCCGCTGCGAGGGTTCCTGTTCCACCTGGCAGGCTTGGATTAGGAAACTCCCCTCGATCCTGTTAAGAGGTGCAGAGAAAATACCATGTTCTCACTCAGTGCATACTACATGCATTTGTAGCACTCACCACCTTGATGAATTAAAAACAAACAAACAAAAAAAAACCAACAAAAAACCAATTCTGCTGAATTGGAGCAACGTGAGAAAAGGATTGATTCGTCCCAGGGTTATGCTCTCCCTTTGTAAGGCCAAGTAGACGATACATGCGGAGGTGGCTGAGCATCAGAGAGAGCCAGCGCCGCCTGCCACGCCACAGCCCAGGCAGAGGGCTGCCAGCGTTTCCAGTACAAATACCTGTCTTTCAGAGGGAGGCTGTGAAAACCTCGCTCCAGGCGCCAAAATGTGTGATCTACATCCAGGATTATTTCCTTTGAAATGTTTCCTCCAACCATGCTCTGTCTGTTTCTGTTTTGCTCTATTTTATGGCTTTATCCATTTGCTTCTCAAAAGTGCTCAAAGAACAAACCAGCACCTTGTTTTCCTCCCCTGCCGTTCATGGGCTGCTCAGATACCTGAGGGGTCGGCCTCCCAAACACCGGTGCCAAAAGGAAAACAGCAACATGCACAAGGCCTCTCATTCATGGACATCAAAATGGGCTCCCAACACTGCAAGCCAGGTGTCCCGCTTGCAATGTTCTTATATAGAAATAATGGCAACGCTATTGCCTGAGGCTGGGCTGAAGGGATTCTTTCTTCCCAAAAGCAATGGTCCTGGAGTAGCTCCCCTGTTCCCCCTAGGAACAGGATCCCCTGTTCATGATCCTGTTGAGTTGGTATTAGAAACTCCATTTTCACCATAAGGAAGTCCAGGCAGTGACGCGCTAGGGGCAGCACGGCCAGAACAGAGGGGACTGTGATCCCGGCTGAGGCCGTGGGCCTCCAGGCTCCGTGTCTGACCCAGCAGCCTCGGCAGCCCCTGCGCCTGGGCAGCGCCACGGGCTTCATGAGCACAGAGCATTTCATTACTAGGACTTGTCAGTCCTCGCTGTGTCTTCCCAAGAGGCCGCTCACAAACAAGGACGCTGCCCTCTTTCCTGATGGAGAACCAGGACGCAGGGTGGCAACGTGCCGTTCCCACTCACGCCTTACAATCCAGAGCCCGTGGTGGGTGCTAAAAGCAATAGGCAAATAAACGCCAATTAAAGAAAGGCGGTTTCAACAAACTGCAGGCAGAATAGGAGCGGCTGCTCCAGAGCGGTGCGTAGCCAACATTCCGCCAGAGCTTCCACAGTCCCTAAAATCCCTGCAGTAGGCGAGGGAACGGCTAATGAAGGCCCCTCCTGGTGAAGGGAGACAGGTTTTACCTTGTTCACTAAGTCTGCGTCTGTGACAAGCTGTTCCTTGCTGGAGCCACATGCTTCTCAATGGGCTTCTTTCCTGCTGCCCGGTGATGCCTTGGCCCTGACAAGCCAGAATCGACTAATTCAGAGGTTCCCACCATCCGTGCAGATGGACACCCTGGCTGGCTAGGCTGCGGCAAGCAAAGTGGAAAACCAACAAACTGTAGGCACAGCAGAGCCTGAGATGATGGCCGGCACCGCCTGTGACTTGGTCCTTGGCGGCAAAACTCATTGCCCTGGGAAACTTTCATCGTCTTCCCCACAAGCTCCAATTAGTCGTGTGTAGCACAACGCTCGGAGCCAGGACAGGCGGCTGGGTGCCTCGGATGCCGTCCCAATTAGAGGGCCCCTTGCCAGCTGCACATTTCCACGTAGGCCCATTATTGCAGAACACGCTGCACCTGCCAGCATTTGCCTGTAACAGCAGATCCTGCTTCAGACCCTTTAGGAGCAGCCGCTTTCCCACTTCATCATACTCCAGATTGGGGCAGGCCCGTGTCGCTCACAGGCCTCCACACTGCAGGGAAACCAGATGGTTCCGCCTTCCTTAAGTAGGTGCTAGAGCTCTCCTCACCACGCAGGGGGTTAATCCCGAGCACCCTGGGGGAGCACAGAGGAAGTGGTAAATGCTGGGAGTTTTGCCTGGCTCTGCCCCACAGCCGAGATGGCTGGAGTGTTTGTGAGTGGCTATGGCTGCCGGCTGTGAAGGGGATGGTGCGGTGACTCGCACGAGTGCTTCCTGGGATTCTGTTTTAGGATGTTCCCCTCTCCCTGGCCAAGACGCTCACTGGGGAATGAAAGGCTCTAACTGCTCCATCTGCAAGTGATTAATCTCACAGACATTTAGAAGTCACCTAATTGGTTTCTCAAGCGGAGACCTCCATCCCCGGCCCCACATAGACAACCTGTGCTTTCTACTTCCCCGCAACAGAAAAATCAGTGATTAAATAATGCATCCAATAACACTGATTTTGCCTCTTTTTTAAAATTTTTATTTTATTTTATGGAAGTAGAAAACATTTTCAACTTCCTTATAAAATGGAAACAAAATAGTATGGCCAACGTTTTAAAACGCTGGATGAACTTATTCATTTATAATGCAGGCCATCACTGCCTCTTGGAAAAGAACGCACCCATGGGCAGGACCAGCTCCTTCTTGTTCTGCAGGCACCTCTACAGGAAGCCAAGTCAAAATTCACATGCTACTGGAGCGTGGAATCAGATGGGGGAGGTAAGCCAGGCAGCCGGATGCATCTCCTGCAGCCGGGATACAATCTTGCCAATGGGGCCGAAACAGTCGCGGCTGAGCCTTGCTCCGCCGGTCAGTGACGCTGACGGCCGTTTGCTCTGTGACTCTTTCCGGCCCTGCCTCTGTGGCTTAGAGTTATGGGTTGAATTGTGTCCCTCAAAAAAACATGTTGAGGTCCTAAACCCCAGGATCAGAGCGGAACTTAATTTGGAAATAGGGTGTTTACAGGTCGCATTAGGCAAGTTAAAATGAGGTCACACTGGCGTAGGGTGTCCTTATAAGAAGAAGAGAAGAGACACAGGATGGGAGAAGCCGTGTGAAGGGACAGACAGAAAGAAGAAGTCATGTGGCGATGGAGGCTGAGATGGGAGCGAGGCTGCCACAAGCCAAGGAGCGCCAAGGAGCGCCAAGGAGCGCCAAGGGTTGCTGGCCACTGCCCGAAGCCTGGAGAGAATATGGACGACATTCTTCCCTACAGACTTCAGAGGGAGCATGGGTGCCCCTCTGATGCCTGGGTTCCAGATTTCTAGCCTCCAGAGCGGTGTGACAATAAAAAATCTGTTGTCCGAAGCCACCTAGTTTGTGGTACTCTGTTATGGCAGCCCTAGAAAACACAGGCACTTAGCAACCCCCTCCTAGGACTCTGGCTCACCGACTCTATTAGCCTAGGTAGGACATTCTTCCATAACCACTCTTTCCTCCAACCATGGAAACATCTAGAAATGTAAGAAACCAATGGTTTCTTCTTAGCATTGGGCTGACCCTTTTAAATCAGGGTTGCATTCCTGCAGCATCTGCATTTGGAGAGCAGGTTAAATAAAGCAGGCGCTCTCATCTGCTAGGCTCGCCTGCGTCCTGAGGCCTGCAGGGGAGTTTGGCTCTTGTTCAGGGACAGAGCTCCTGTGTTCTCTCAGGGGGCTGGGGAAGAGCCTCATTACCCAGAAACTGCTGATTTCTGATCAAGGGGACTTTAAACTCAATATATGTAGGAGGAATAACAAAAAAAAAAAAAAAAAGAGAGGATTTCAGACATAACATGAAAGGAAGAATAATGGGGTGGGGGGGTGTCCAGAGGTTCACAAGCAAAACGATTGGGAAATGGGCTGGAATTCGAACGTCAGGGCTCCGATGTAGCTCATGGGTAATAACCCAGTGCATAGGAAACACAACCTAAATTCAACCACGACACAGACAGGTGGACTTGTAACTGGGATCGGACTACATAACCAAAAGAAAGTCGTTAGGAGGCGAGGAAAACGTGTCCTCCAAACCCACATCTTTGTGGAAATCCACAACCCAAGGCTGCAGTCATGCTGGATGCTGGATGCACACATTTTTAAAAGAAGGCACCATATAAATCTTTTCATGGACTCACCATCCAAACAAATATTTACTGAGCACCTAACATGTCCCAGCGTCTCTGCCAGGTGCTGGGGATAATGCAGTGAACAAAAGACCTTATTCTAATGGAGTTTATATTTTAGTGTGCACTGAATTACCAGGGGATATTTTTAAAAATGCAGATTCTGATTCAATAGGCCTGGAATGGTGCCCAAGCTCCTGCATTTCTACAAGGTCCCAGGAGAAGACTCTACACCTCCGTGGCAGACCACGGAGAAACTTCTAGAAGCCTGGTTTGCATCCTTGGCTTCACACTGGAATCACCTGAGAATCTAAACAAGCTTCTGATGAGTGAGTACCACCCCCAGTGACCCTGATTTAATTGTTAGGGGATGCCAGGACATCAAGATATTTCAAAACATCCCGGTGATTTTAATCTGCAATGAGTCTGCAAATCACTATGGGGTGGTGGTGGAGAAAGAGGATGAGTGATAATGTTAGGTGGTGAGCACAGCTATGATGGGAAATAAAGCAGGGTAAAGAGCAGGCCAGACAGTGGTGGGCTCCCAACGATTGCATGACCCTCTTCCATCCAAGCAGTATTTACATAGCACCAGCTCTATGGAAGGTGCCAGGTGTGCCAGGGGTATAACTGAGAAATGAGGCCCCCATTGGCTCTCACAGAGTTTGTGGAGGAAATGGCAGGGCCAGGCACTGTGTGTCTGCTGAGAAAGGCAAGTTTGGGGGAGGCAAGGTACGGTGGAAGTTGGCAGGCAGTGATCCCTGGAGCTAAAAGCAAACAGTCTTACAAGTCAGGGAACTGAATGAGGAATAGCTGTTCCAGGCTTAATTCTGTTGAACAAGGATGAATGAGTTGGCAAAATAGATATGATAAGAACTTTGACAGAAAGCTCTTCCTATCGCTCTGTGTTTGGGGCAGCCTAGGCAGAGAACCAGAGACGGGGCCAATAGTATGGACTCAGGCAACACAGCATGCAAGCTTGGGCCCTGGCACTCACTGACAGCTGCTAACCTCTCTGTGTTGTCTCTGAAATGGGGAATAAATGCTCCTATCTCCTATGCCATAAGTGAGATGCTGCGTCTAGTGCACTGAACATAGCTCTAGCACATCCAAAGTGCTTAATAAATAGCTTGTTTTTATTTTTATTTATATTTTAGAAAACACAACTCAAAGAGTATTAAAAAGCTTCTCAAAATGCCATTCTGGCTGTATAATCTCCGACTAGTTTATGGAGAAGTAAAGAGATGATTGAGAGAAAACAGAGTGTAGTCATTCACAGATAAATCTCAAATGAGTTCTTGGTTTTCAAAGAACACGTAAAAGTGATGAGGGGCGTACGAACACAGCTAAGAAAGAGGAGCCATTGAAAAACTCAGATCTATAAAACCTGTCAAGAAAAGTAAGGCCAAAACCAACTTAAGGGTTACAAGAAATGATGAAGATGCCCAAAACGCTTTTTCTAGTAGGTTTTCAACAAGCAATTTAAAAAGGTGGAGGCTTAGGCCTGCTTAGGACTAAGGCTATTAAGCTAATGGATATTAAAGATAAATTGGAAATTTCAACTCACATCTTGATGCTACTTTCTCCATCAAGGGGAAAACTCTATGGACCAAAAAGGTGACAAGGTCCGGTCAGGATGGCCGAAGAGAGTGTGGGAGACCTTCCAGCGTTTTCTAAATGAGGTTGAGCCTCACAGCTTTGAAGCATGTGAGCGTCAGGAAAGAAACTGCACAGTTACGGAGCATGGGAACTGCACTGGAAGGCTGGAGATGGGCACATTTCCAAAAGGAACAGAAGCAGTGGGGTCCACAGCCTAAGGGCCTGGGGGCTTGTCTCCAATCCTGAGCAAGAGGCTAGAACAGATTCTCAAAGAGCAGACCTGTGTGCCCTTGAAAATTGTTATGGTTCTTTCCCTTTATATTTGCTTGACCTTGGATGGTTACTAGAGGGAAAAATGGGTTCACTGGGAAGAATCCAGCCTACACTCTTCTTCTTGACAGGACAGGTGGACAGGGAATCAAGAAACTGTGGATGCAACAGTAACAACTGGATCCCAGAAAGGTTTGTGAAAAGCCTGGGCTCCTTGTGGACAAGATGGAGAAAAATGAGCTAGAAGAGAGTCATGAAGTCAAATGCCTCAAAGAAGCTGAACATGGAAAAGTGACATGGACCAGGTATAAGTCTACGGAGAAGAGAGCAGCACAAACACAGTCATAAACGGCACTAACAGGCTAGGGAGGCCACAGAGAGTGGTGGGCAATGAAGCAGACTGGGGGCGTCACTATTGTGTTGTAGCTGATTGCTTCCAAGTGTGAGTGAGGCTGAGGTTCCAGAACTTCCAGGTTTTCAAGAGAATGGGTTTTTTTGGGTGTGAAATCCCTTGATTTCTAAGTGTTGGCAACTAATTCAAAGTTAGAAAAGAAAGCACAGTGTAGGGCAAACAAAATACGCCTGCAGACTGCACCTGCCCGTGGACCTCCAGTTTATAAGCTCTGAGCTGGGCGCTAGGATCATTGGAAAGAGAGACAGCTGTGCACCAAGACCCTGCGCATGACCAGTGCCCACCCTGAGGGACGCCGCTCATGGCTAGCTGCAGGTTCTGCCACTGGTCCTGTGCTGTTTAATGAATTTAGCCATAAGTAGGTGGAAAAAGGGGAGGCAGGTTCAATTTGCAGTTATTCCTAAAGCAGGGAGGATAATGCGACCATACTTGTGCAGAACGAGGAAGGGAAAGGGTCAGCCTCCTCTAAATGGATCAGCCACCATTTGGCATGCCAGGACAGAGCTATGGAGACAATCTCATAGGTGCTCAGCTCTGGGCTTGTGTCAGAATCTGCTCCAGAGGCTCTCAGACCTTGCTACTCAAGGTGTGGTCCACAGAGCAGTAGCAGCAGCATTGCCTGGAAGCTTGGCAGGCATGCAGAATCTCAGGCCCCAACGCAGAACCACTACTGAATCAGAATCTGCCTCTCAACAAGATGCCCAGGTGTTGCACGTGGACCCTGAAGCTTGAGAAGCACTGGTCTAGCGTACTACTTCTGAGCTACAGTAAAGGACCAGTTTTTATACAAATTTCCAATCCATAGCAGGCTGACACTTTCTGCAACATATGATAAAATGCATTACTAAAAGAAGAATTTTTTTTCAAAAAATGAAGAAAAAATGCAAGCCAACAAATGTATTATTAGGTTCAGCAGACATAAAATTATTTGTCAAAATGCTATGGAAGTTTTTTGGCTTTTTTTAAAGATTTATTTTAGTTATATTTTCTCCCCAGCCCCTCATTGTTTGCATTTGCTGTGTCTGTTTGTCTTCCTTGTTTTTCTAGGAGGCACGGGGAACTGAACCTGGGATCTCCAATATGGGAGGGAGGCACCTAATTGCTTGAGCCACCTCTGCTCCCTGCTTTGTTGTGTCTCTCATTATGTTTTCCTCCTTGTGTCTCTTGTTGCATCATCTTGTTGCATCACCTTGCCACACCTGCCCATCGTGTCAGCTCGCTGTCTTGCTCATCTTCTTTAGGAAGCACTGGGAACCAAACCCGGGACCTCCCATGTGGTAGGCGGGAGCTCAATAATTTGAGCCACATCTGCTTCCCTGCTATGGAAGTTTTTAAATGCTTATTTTCGGTGTCTGCACATTATCTCGTCACTGGCCCCAGACCCCACTGTGAGATGCACTGAGTCTGCTTGGGAGAGCTGAGCTATGCCAGGTTGGTTATGGTGGGCCAGGTCATTGTCAACAAAATACAAGCAAGGAAAAATGATGCCCAGCCAGGCTTGCTCTCCTGGACACAGTAACACATGCAGAATCCCTGTCGAGAGCAGAGCCTGGCTTCCTTCTGGGGAGCAGCACTGTTTAACAAAAAGCCTTTGAGCCTCCCCCAAAGATAGCCACATGACCCAAAGACAGCAGTGTCTTCCTGAGGCCCTTGCTTGGCACTTGCCTGTAGTCTATGATTCCCACCCCCTGTACTGAGTACAGTAGCAGCCACCATGCCTGGCCTGTTATTCTTCAGAGCTCCACAAACTCAGCAGCGGTCGCAGAATGGCCTTTCCTGGCCTGAGGCTGTTGTCAGAAGAACTCTCAGGAGTTTCCCACCTGAGATAGGTGTGCTCCTTGGTTGTAAAATACTTCATTCTCTAGAGGCAAAGCCATCAGCAGGGGCAGGGTGGAGGACTGGTCGCTCTCGCTCCTCTCAGGCCTCTCTTATCCCTAGAGGTTGGGTATGGAAAAGGCGCCAACGCAGGGGCTCTCAGCTATTGCTGAGGAGGCCAGAGGCAGCCGCATCCGGGATCCACCCTGATCACTGTGAACAGCAGAGCAAAGGGCTTCCAGCTCCCACCTGACCCTCCCAGCACTGTGTCAGGCGGTATCAGCAAGGTCATTTTGCCGATGAGGAAGTTGAGGCTCGGGGAAATTAAGTGACCTGTCCCCGGGTTCCACAGCTCACGATGGCACGATCATCATTGCTTACACCTTTTTACCACATCTTATCGGCTGTACCTTCATTCTAAAATCTTTTCTAATCTCGCTACACCGTCAGGTTAAAAAATGAATGTATTTCATTCATGCCTTTGGCAATGGGGGTCCGGGTTCATTTTCCAGATTCAAATGGAGGTCTTGAAAAATCAGACCTTTTTATTTTTTTAAGTTAAGCATGGTATGAAAATTAGGTCAGGCAAATTCTCGCCACAGGAGGAGGCCAGCTACAGTTACCAGGGGCGGAGGCCGTTTGTGTTCCCTTCACATTTGTTACAGAAGGGGCGCTGACCTCACAGGCTAGTTAACAACGCCAAACTCTTATTAACTCGTGACGTCTGGCTTTAGACGTTTGTAAATCTTAGCCAGGCCCCTGGACCAACACTCTCAATAAGCATTTGCTGTGCACCGCCAGGTGAGAGGCTCTTAGCCGTGAGGAGTTTCCTATGGTTAGAAACACTTTTTTAAAGTGGTAAGCGAAGCTGGAAGCACTACAGTGGTGTTACGGAGACCCAGAGGCAGGGAGACGAATGCCACCTGAATACGACCAGCGCCAGGGGTGCAGTGGCCACTGAAAAGCCCCGCATGGGGTCCACTCCCCACCGAACGCACTGCAGGGGCCTCTCGTTCCATTCTGTTCTCTCGATGTTTGCGTTCAGGCGCTGCTCACCCGCTCAAAGCACCTGAAGTATGGATCAGGTTGTTCAGTTAGGCTGCCAAAGTGGGCTGACGAAGTAAGGCAATTATCTAGATAATTGAAGTTAAAATAAGAAATATCCAGGCAATTAAGACAAAAGCAGGTGTAGATCTGAATGGCACGGGCAGCAGCCAAATTTT
Organism: Cabassous unicinctus; assembly: GCA_029593785.1. Classification (NCBI taxonomy): domain Eukaryota; kingdom Metazoa; phylum Chordata; class Mammalia; order Cingulata; family Chlamyphoridae; genus Cabassous; species Cabassous unicinctus. The sequence continues at coordinate 1,822 of JAQZBX010001925.1, read as the reverse complement.
GCAAGTAAAGATGCAGCATAGGCAAGGTTTTAGAAGAAATGATGCTTACAAACTCAAGGAGAGAGAGGCAGCAGGAAAGAGAGGCAGCATCCTGCTAGCATAGATTGGACAGAGCCCCATCCCGGTAATACACCAGGGCCATTTCCCATGAGGCGGGGATTACACGGTCCCCCAGCCCCTGGGGAAGCATCGAGAGCAGGGGTTGTTTCACCTGCCTCTAAAGTGCTAGCTGCTCTCAGGAGCAGTTTGGCCGAGCTCATCCTTCACTACAGATCACGCTGACAGGTCTCAGATCCACCCCCTCCTTACTGCCTCGCAGCCACATGGTGATCCACGTGTCGGCCCTGCAGCTAGCCACAGTCCCCTGCCAAGCACTTGTGCAGACACAAGATGCACTATCGTGTCAGCCACGTGGCTCTGGGAGGTGGATGGACGAGCTTGCCAAGCACGGGGCCTTATTTACCTCATGTGGATGGTCCAGCCCAGCAAACGGTCCAGCAGCAGCACTGACCCCAGGCCGGGCCGGCCCAATCCTCTTTAGCCAGTCCTGAAAATCAAGGTCTGGCTGGAGAATCATTCAGCCACCCTGCAACAGAAGGTCAGGACATCCACATTTGCCAGGCAGGTTTCAGGCAGTCTCTCCTCTACAGTGGGAAAACATACACAGCAGTCGTTCTCTCTTGGGCCTTTATTCCAAGTTGTGTCACCAAGTCCTGCACCCCTTCCTTCCTGGACTTTCATGCTCATCACCCATGGAGGGGAAAATAAGTCTTCACCTTCTCTGAAGTCAGCCTCTTAATATCGGATGATGTTTGCTTTCTTGGTCTGAAATCATACTTTAATCTCGGTATCAAGGCCTCTGAGAAGGAAGGTTCCAGAAAGAGTTGGGTACAAATCACGTACGAAAACAGAAAACTTCCCTCGCCTTGAGGAATTTGTGAAAGACGTAAAGAGGCTCATAAACAGCAAAGGGACATTATTAGCACCTGAGCAGGCTGTAACTGAAAGCAGGACTGTTTATTAGAAATCTTGAGATTAGTGTAAGATCCTGTGATAATTTTGCCTGAAGAAGGTAAACTTAAAAGGAGACAAAATGGTTTGTTTCTCAGCAATGGAAAGATACATGAGAGGGTACCATTTATTCTCCTTTTTATCTGAGAAACCCACGAGGAAACATCTCACTGTGAAGATGGGGGAACCTCAGGCTGCATCAGCCAGAGAGAGAGGCTAAGTGGCCTCTTGCAGAGAAGCTTAGCTCCTGGAGGGAGTTTTGCACATGCATTGCTTGTCATGTTTAACCAGAGGACTGTACTAAACCATCTAACGGGGTCTCTCTGCCCTAGGAGTCGCAGGTCTGAGGTGGCTGAGTAGGACAGAGGACAGTAATGTAAAGAGGCTTGGCTGCCACAGGATTCAGGCACAGGGAGACAGCAGCTCCACCCTGATTCCAAGGGCAGGGTTGCCTCAGAAATGGCCCAGCCCAGTGAGCTTCTGAATGCAGCTTTGATTGTGCATCCCCACCAGTAAAACATTTCAGAGTATATATCACCAATAAAATTACATATATTTTCCAGTGACTAATATATTGTGTACATTATATTAACACATGCAAACTAGAAATTAAAATAACTTAAGGGAGCTATGTGGCTCAAGTGCCCACATGGGAGGTCCCGGGTTCAGTCCTCAGTGCGTCAAAAAACTAACAAGCAAACAAATGAAAAAACCAACTCAGGGGAGCTGATGTGGCTCAGTGGTTTGAGTGCCAGCTTCCCACATATGAGGTCCCAGGTTCAATTCCCAGCCTCGGTACCTCAGAAAAAAA
>JAQZBX010001924.1:0-76914 GCA_029593785.1 Cabassous unicinctus | reverse complement strand
AAGCGGGAGTGGCTCAGTGGATAGAGCCCCCGTTTACCATATGGGAGGCCCAGGTTCGCGTCCCGAGGTCTCCTTGTGAGGGCACGCCTGCCTGAGCGGTGCGGTGGGCTGATGCAGCAACCTCACGGCTGATGCAGCAACCTCACGGCAGGAAGCGGGTGTGGCTCAATGGATAGAGCACCCGTTTACCATATGAGAGGCCCCGGGTTTGCTTCCTGGCGCCTCCTTGTGAGGGCAGGCCGGCTCGCTCCGCGCCGTGGGCTGATGTGGCAGGACCTCACAGCAAGGGGGAGATAAGCAGACACAGAGAAGACACGCAGCGAATGGACACAGCAGCACAAGCAGCAAGGGGGGGATAAATAAATAAATAAATAAATCTTTAAATAGCATTGTAGTGTTCTACTGTGTGTAGTATTGTTTAACTAGGCCCGTACTGGGACATTAGGTTATTTACAGTTTCTCATTATTATAAATAATGCTTTGTTGAACATCTTTCTGACATATTTTGCAACTTACTGCCGTCTTTTAGGGAAAAATCTAAGAAGGGGATTGCTAGATCCAAAGATAGGAAAATGTTATGTTATGTGCAGTGTTGGAGTTTTACCTGTTTACATACAGTACAGAGAACTCATTTCCCTAAGCACTTGTCAACACTGAGTTGTATTAATCTTTAAAATCTTTGCAATATGATACTATAAAATGATATATAAATATAAATTGTATACTAAGGTGGTTGAATGTATACTTTCATGTTTATTGGCCATTTTTTAATTTTTTTTTTATTAAATTGCTGGTTCCTGTCCTCGTCCCATTTTCTATTTCAGTATTCAAGTTTTTCTTAATGATTTATAAGAGATCTTTATGTATATGGATTAATAGCCTTTTTATTCTATGTCTCAATCATTTCTTTTCCAAAGTTGTTACTCTTTCAACTTTGTGACGTGTGTGTGCGTACGAAAGATATAAACTTTATACTATAAGATTTATCCATCCTTTATTTTTAAATTTAGAGATCTTGTATTTTGTTATGTTTCAAAGGTTTTCCCTACCACAAGATTATAAGAATATTCATATTTCCTTCTAGGAATTTTATGATTTCATTTTTTGCTTTATTGATCCATATGAAAACCTTGAATTGTTGCTCTATCATCTCATGATAAGCACTAAAACACACCCAATAAGTACTTTTGTTGCTTTATCTCATGCCGAGTTTGTGCTGAGCTATTTAGTCACAGGTGATGATCTTATATTTAGAAATCTAGCATAGCACAGTAACATTGGGTTCATTGTGAAGGATTTTCTATTGTCAATACAGCAGGGTGTGACTTGTTTGCTTTTGAGTTTTTATTGGCCAGTGTGTGTTGCAGAAAACCATTTTGGTATCCCTTTCTACAGAGAAACCCTAAATATTCCCATTCTTAATATTTTTTTCCCCTCTTTAGGAACTCCTATGTCCGTCTCAGACACCTCTGTACTAATACCTGGGTTCACAGCACCAATATTCCTATTGACAAGGAGGAAGAAAAACCCGTGATGCTCAAAGTAAGTCCCTGGACCTGGCTGCTTGCCTTGCTCTCAGGCTCCCTAATGAAAGGACTCCATTAAGGACAGAAAGGGGAATATGGAGCTGTGAAGTTTTGTTACTTTGGCGAGAGTGCAGTTGTAGCCAAACTTGAAGATGGTGAAAGAATTTATTTCAAGGGACCTGGATGAAGCAAGCCCAGGGCTTTTGAAGTAATCAGAGCCTTCTATTTTATTCCATAGCTTCTGCCCTAAAGATTGAGCAATTGTCTGGATGTCATGTCTGTCTGAAGGATAATTTTGCCTGGGGGAATGTTTTGCTTGTGCTGTGAGGTACATCAAATCTCTAGTTGTTTTTCCACAGTCTTCACTGTTGATTTATTTCTCTGTGTATTAAAATGCACATTTTTTTTTTTATTTCTTGAAAGTTCTCTTAACCCCTTTACTATCTCTTCCTGAAACTCACCTCTCCTTCCCCACCTTCTCCAGCCTCATCGAATATAAATGCACACACATAGGGCTTTTTGTTTTTTTAAAAGTGGAATGATACTCTCACATAACATTTTTTGTGTGTGTGTGGTAGTAGTGCTGGTGGGGGAGGTATTGAGTTTTTTTCTACTTTATGAGCATTTTCAGGAATATAGAAAAGTCAAAAGAGTGGGACAGTGTCTGCATTATACTTCCATTTAGAGTCAATAATCGCCATTTGCCATATTTGCTTTTTGTATATATATTTATAAATATGCTTTTCCATTACAAGAGTCTTGCCCATTCCTTGTAACAAATTAAAGCAGTGTTGAAGTGTATAAGCTGTAAAACGATGGTCGTACCCCTTTTCTGCCTCCTCGCTCCCCACATTACCTATTTTCAGAGGTAATGGCTGCTAACAGCTGGAAGAACATCCTTCCAGATGTTTTGTCAAGTTGATTTTAACTGCAAGATGGCCCCATGCTTTTTGGACTACCCAACACCCTATAAATATGGATTTTGATTAATGTCTTACCTTCTCAATCTGAGAGACTGTCCCACAAAGAGCACCTTGAATTTCAGATTGGCACCTCTCCTGTGAAGGAGGATAAGGAAGCATTTGCCATAGTTCCGGTTTCTCCTGCTGAGGTTCGGGACCTGGACTTTGCCAATGATGCCAGTAAGGTGCTGGGCTCCATAGCTGGCAAGCTGGAAAAGGGCACCATCACGCAGAATGAAAGAAGGTAAAAGCTTTCCGTCTGAACCTGGAGAGAGCTGTCCTCACCTACTGTGTATTTTTTAAATCCCTTGCAGAATGGGTATTAGCATTTATGGTTTTCAAGAAATATTTACCTTTGCATTCACTTTTTTGAAAGTCTCTCAAGTTGTAAAGATAACCCCTCCCCCACTATCTCTAGTTCTAGCTCTGACTCTGGAACTGTGTTACTAAATGTCAAGTGTTGAGTTTACTCTGAGATAAAAATTGATGGCTCCTGGTTTGTGGAGCTGATAATCTTTTTGTAGATAATAGTGTGTTGTCTCTATTTTACTTGTTTGGGGAATTGGCCTTAGTTGTCAATTTCAAGAAAATTGGAAAGAATGAGTCCATTTCTGTTTATTAAGCCTGAAAAGCTTCCAGGCTGAAGCCTTTTGAACGTTGAATACTTCCCATCTCTAATAGCTTGTATCCTCCTAAGGTCTGTAACCAAACTCCTGGAAGACTTAGTTTACTTTGTTACTGGTGGAACTAACTCTGGTCAAGATGTGCTTGAAGTGGTCTTCTCCAAGCCCAACAGAGAACGGCAAAAGCTGATGAGAGAACAGAATATTCTCAAGCAGGTAGGGGAGATGTGACAGTTTGGGGAGTTGTCTTTATAAGGAATTGATGGAATCACTGTTCTTATAGAGAGACATAGATGCTTCCAATTGGCTTGTTCAGTGGACTTTTAACACACTTGTTGAATATCAGCCATGTGGGAGTCTACCTTTTAGGAACTCCAGGAAGAATTCAGTTGTGATAACTTTATTCTTCTCAAAAATAATATTAAGTGAAATGTGTTCTTTCATATATCTGGGAGACTTGGGGGATAGAAAATGCCATAGATGGTATTATTTGGTATACATTTAAATAAACTGGTGTAAAGATAAATTAGAGGCAGGAAAATGACAAGTCCAGGATAGACTAAGTGTACAGAAATGAATGCATATCATATAATTCTCTAAAACTGTTGGAAATGTGGTCACAAGCTTGGCTTGGAAATTCCTGGCCCCCAAAGCAAAAGAGAAACTTCTTAGTTACAAGAGTCATAGTTCTCCATAAGAGCTTGGGATATGAGAATCCTTTCTCCTGTTGGTCTATGACATACAACATTTATTAACATTCCATTATATTTTAACAAGGATTTCAAATTCAAGAATAAATTACGTGATTCTGTGTGATGACTCCCATATTATACCTCGGGCTTAATGCCCATGCCATTTCCACAATAGCAATTCCTGGAGGAGCCAAACTGTTGGAGGAGCCTGCATTGAGCACTTGGGTCAAGCACCACACTTATGCAACTCATGTTTATAATCTACTTCCATCCTTATAACACCCTTGTGAGCTAGGTGTTGTTCTTTTCATTTTACTGATTACAGAACTGAAGTTTATCTTGCCCATGATCTCTCTAGTTAGAAGTAATAGAGCCGTGTGATTTCAACCTCCAGTCTGCTGATTCTAGAATCTGTGATCTTAACCAATGCTCTAAAGGCTGCCCTGTACAACCAGGTCTTTGAGGACCAGCCAGGTTCAGAGGGACTGCATTCACTGGGTACCCAGTACTGTCGATTGATTGCAGTTCTCAGGTTACCGATAGTTAGGATTGAGAGAGACTTGCGGTTAAGTACTCCAGCTGCCCTTGAGGTTGTATTACTTCCAGACAGAGCACTAGCCTTTAAAATATTAGGTGATGGCAACTTTTACTCCTTATTTTCACAAACAGATCTTCAAGTTGCTACAGGCCCCATTCACAGACTGTGGAGACGGCCCGATGCTGCGGCTGGAGGAGCTTGGGGACCAGCGCCATGCCCCCTTCAGACACATCTGCCGGCTCTGCTACAGGGTCCTGAGACACTCACAGCAGGACTACAGGAAGAACCAGGTTGGGATCAGAGCCGACGGGAAGCGACTGCCAGTTTCCTCCCTGACATTCATGCCCTTTTCTCATGAATTTGAAGTGTCGTGTATATATTCATTTAATGGATAGAGAATAGTTCAGTGTTAAGTTAGTTCTGGGAGAGGAGACACATTATTTGCAAATACTGGAAGAAGAGGTTGCAGAGTCCTTAAGAAGAATACCCAAGAATTCCCCTCCTGCAGCCACCTTTCAATGAGAAGTCCTTTTCTGAAGTTGGTATTATATTTATTGCATTGTTTATGGCATGTTGCCTTCAGGTTTGGGGGAATAAATGATTCCATGTATTTATTTTGAAAATATAGCAGACTCGTTCCTTCTTGCTCCTTTCCATAATCCTTATCCCTGCTTGTAACTTTCTCTTTATTTTTAGTTCTGGCTCATGTTTTATGATATTCTAAGTCACTGTCTATGCCAGGACACTCAGTTTCTATAAGCAGTGAATTCTCTCTATGAAATAAATAGTCTAACCTCATTTGGGGAGGGGCGTGTCCCAAAAAACTTTGAGATTGTAAGGAAACCTGAGAATGGTGTCGTCAGCGGTTCTCAACTGGGGGGTGATTTTGCTTCCTAGGGGACGTTTGTCTATGTCTGGAAACACTTTTGATCGTTACTACCTGGGAGGAAGGGTGTACTGGCATCCACCAGGCAGAGGCCAGGGATGCTAGTAAACATCCTACATTGCACAGGACAGCTCCCCACAACAAAACATCATCAGGCCCCAGATGCCAATAGCGCTGGGGCTGAGAAACCCCACATGACACAAAGTACTGCAGATGCACAAAATGATGCTCATTATAACCTTGAATTCAATCACTTCATGTCAAGTATCCCTGCCTTGTGGTCCAAGGTTTTGACTGTCACTATATTTGGTCTTTAAATTTAAGTTTTTCTCTGTAGTTAAAGTTTTCTGTTGTGTTATCATAAAGGTAGTGTTGACATTAAGCAATGCATTGAATACAATCTTGTTGGCAAGTATTTCTAAACCTCTGTCTTTTCCTTTACTGTATAAACATGAAGCATCATGTATCTATGATGTTACTGGGTCTTAATTTCATTAGCCTGGACAGGTTGCCTTTGGGGGCTATGGTTGCTTTAAATCCACCTCCAGTGCTTAATACCAAACTCAAAGAGCCCCAAGAAGATTTCATTCTGCCCGTGTCTCTTGCATCTCGGGATGAGGATCCTTCAGAACCCCCAGTCTGTTCCAGGACGTTTTGCTTATATGTGAGGAAGTTCACCCTGTCTCTCTGGCTACTGCTGGATTGGTCATCTTTGTTTAGCTGTGTATGCACCCTCTGCCAGCAGGCAGCAGCATGTATCTGAAGGCTGATGAATTCCCAAATGTGCGTCCCTACTGAGTACAGGCTGAAAAATGGCCTGCCTCCACCATGTTACACCTGGTAGTTTTCAGAATTGGAGGATAATGGAAAACAATTAAAACAAGTTTCAAGGACCACTTGAACTTTGGGCAAGCTAATGGTCTGTCTAGAGTTGAAACAAACAGCTGTTTGTAAAAGACTGCCTTTAGTTCACAAATATTTCATGGAATGTGATGTCTGATCCCAAAAGAGGGGAGAAACCAAAGATGTGTTCTATTCCACGACTGTGGTTGATTGGGTGGGGCATTCCTAACTTTCTTTTACTGCCCATTGACTTTACAATGTATTTTTGCCCCTGGTAAAGCAAATGAGATGGGGTAACACTGTGCAAATATCCAAGTTCAATTTGTGTTTATTCAGTAGCATAGAGCAGTGGGCACAGTTAACTCCTCTTGAATTAATAATAAATTCAGAGCTCAAAAACAGCTTTTGACCTTTAAAGTGTCACTAGATAAAAATTTATACTGTGCACTTAATAAAATACCCATATGTAAATACATTTACAGGATATTTTGCTTAATTACATTTGTGTGGCAGGTATAATAAAATAAAGAATGTGAGGGAGTTCAGCTGCTGCTCTGTGGGGGGAGTTGTGGAAAGATGCTTCGCTGTAATTTCCCTCATGGGTGGTAGGTCTCACCAGGGAATGTTACTGCTTTCCTTATGTTAAAACTTAACCGTAATTGTTGTTTGCCCTTCTTGATGACCTCTCTTCTCTCTGCCTTAAAGGAGTATATAGCGAAGCAGTTTGGCTTCATGCAGAAGCAGATTGGTTATGATGTGCTGGCGGAAGACACCATCACGGCCCTGCTGCACAATAATCGAAAACTCCTGGAAAAACACATCACGGCAGCCGAGATCGACACATTTGTCAGCCTGGTGCGGAAGAACAGGGAGCCCAGGTGAGCTCAAGCCAGGCTCGACAGAGGGGAAGGTTTCTGTGCCTTTAAGCTGCAGGCATTCAGCTGGGGTTCTTTCCTAGGTGTCTTTCCTTGACACTGCTAGTGGTAGATGGTGATGAGGCAGGTCTTGAGAGGCCCTTTGGTGAGTAGCGAGACCTGGGGTGGAATCCTAGCTCTCACCTGTGCCAGGTGGGTGACCTTGGCTTTTCTGAGCTTTAATTTCCTCATCTGTTAAATGGGTATTTGCAAAGGTCAAATGGGAATAAATGCCTCTGAAGTGCCCAGCACTTGGTAGATGCACAGTAAATGACAGTTATTATTGGCCAAGCACTTTTTAGCACCTCCTGATGATCGACACCTGCCTCTGTAATAGCATCTGTGAGAGTCTTCTGCAAACTTAGCTGTTACTTGAGTGTTTTTATTATTCGTTGTTGAATTCTGTTGACTTTATCTCATGCACACAGAACTCCACCTCCTCCGTTCTCTTTCCTCCTCCTCTCCCCTCCCCCCTTTTCATCTCCATCATTTTCTCCTTCTCCCTCTCCCCCACTCCTCCCCCTTCCTCTTTACAACACCATTTCAAGTGAAGTGAGAAGCACTTTACAATATGGATATCATGAATGGTCGTGATGGAGAGCTAATATTACTGTTATAAAAATTACTACTACTCCCCATAAAAATAACTGATGTCTTCTGGCATGTTTATCGTATGCCTGGTAGTGAGCTAAGCCCTTTACAAGAGTCATCTCATGAAATCCTTAGGACAACCCTCCTAGATCACATTATCGTTTTCTGTACATGGGGAAAAAATGAAGCCCAATGAGGTTAAGTGATTTACCAAATAACAGTAAATATCAAGAGCCCACAGCGACTAAGTCTCACAACCGGGATCCCAAGGCGGGCAGGCAGACCCCTCCATTGCCCTGCCTCGCCCCCCTTTCTTCTCGTGTGAACTTTCTCGTCTTGTCCTTCTTTTTATTTTCTTTTTCTGTTGCCTCGTCACCTCTCTTCATCTACTCTAACCACTGCAGTCTTTCCTCTTTTGCCTTTTTCTTTCTTCTCTCTGGCGTCGGGGTTTCTGGGGGGTGCTGTGGGATACGGGCACTAAGTCCAGAAATGTCTTTTGTTAAACGTGTGTCAGAGCTGTCCACGTGGGAAAGAGGCTCCACGAGCCAGGCTCTGGCTGTACCCACGGAGCTGTCCACGTGGGAAAGAGTCGGGCTCCACGAGCCAGGCTCTGGCTGTACCCACGGAGCTGTCCACGTGGGAAAGAGTCAGGCTCCACGAGCCAGGCTCTGGCTGTACCCACGGAGCTGTCCACGTGGGAAAGAGTCAGGCTCCACGAGCCAGGCTCTGGCTGTACCCACGGAGCTGTCCCCGTGGGAAAGAGTCAGGCTCCACGACCCAGGCTCTGGCTGTACCTAAAGGAAATGTTTTGCTCTGTGTCTGTTTCTTGACAGGTTCTTAGATTACCTCTCTGACCTCTGTGTCTCAATGAACAAATCGATTCCTGTGACCCAGGAACTGATATGTAAAGCCGTGCTGAACCCAGCCAATGCCGACATCCTGATTGAGACCAAGTGAGTGGGGGCCCAGGGTGTTAGGACAGAGGTGAGGAAGGTGTTTTGATGCCTTGTGCATGTGAGTAATAAAATCTAACCCCTTGGTTTCTTCGGAGTCAGTGTGTAGTCAGGTTGGCTGGCAGTCAAATGACCTTCCCTCTGGAAAGGTCGTGGTGAGGGGGTGTATGAAGTTTGCTCTTGGCGGGGCCTCCTGCACAGTGGTGTCAGTTGCTTTGTCTGCTGGTTTCAAAGTAGTGCACTCACCGGGCAGCATTTTACACACACTTAATTTTAAAACTCTAAAATTCTTGTTGTAAGTATGATCACCATTTGGAAGGAGGTAATTGGTATTCACTATTGATGTTAAGACATTGTTGCAAAGAGCTTTAAAAATGATCACTGTCCACAAAGCACTTATTGGTCCACAGAAGTTTTGGTAATAGTAATGATTCATTTCCAGCAAGGGAGAAGAGTTTTCCTGATAAGTATAGGACCAGCAAAATAGGGGCAGTGTTAAAAACACTAAATTATGCCCTAGGCAAGCCATGTCTTTTGTTTCTCGTGCATAACTTAATTTTGGGCTTGGGCTAATGAAAGGTTTCTCAACCTCAGCACTTTTGATGTTTAGAGCTGGGTAGTTCCTTGTTTGCGGGGGCGGTTGCCCTGTACGCTATAGAATATTTAGACATCTCTGGCGTCTACCCACTAGATTCCAGTAGTACTCTTCTCCTTTCATTGTGACAAGAAAAATGTCTCCAGCACTGCTGTATGTCCCGGGGGAGGGTGGCTGTACAGGGGTGCAAAGTGGCCCTGGTTGAGAACCAGTGCACTAAAATATATGAAGAAGCTAGTGTAAGTCTCTTTGCGGCTCTGGCAGTGGGAGAAATGCAAAACAAAATGACTTCTGGGTGCCTTTTATGCCAAAGGTGAAGCTAGATTTCAATACAGTGCTTTAATTGATCAGAGATTGGCAAGGGTTTGAAATATTGTACATTTCCCTCTTATTTCCCAGGTTGGTTCTTTCTCGTTTTGAATTTGAAGGCGTTTCCACTGGAGAGAACGCCCTGGAGGCAGGAGAAGATGAGGAAGAGGTGTGGCTGTTTTGGAGGGATAGCAACAAAGAGATTCGCAGTAAGAGTGTCAGGGAACTGGCCCAAGATGCCAAAGAAGGGCAGAAGGAAGACCGAGACGTTCTCAGCTACTACAGGTGAACGGGCCGTTCTGGGGGACGGGGTGCTACAGGGTGGTGGTTTGGAGTTATCGCCTCCTTGTTGATTGTTCCCTGGAAGCACAAGGTATCATCTGATAAGACTGACAAGTTCTGTATTTTAGGAGTTTAGAGTGAAGAAGATTTCATTAATGCTGAGATAGTAAATGGATTCCTGGACACATGGCTAGGTCAAAAGAAGAATGAGTGCTTGCAGCAGTGCCTAGTTACAGTTCATCCTTCAGCAGCACAGCACAGATATGTTGTACTTGTTAAGAGTTGGAGCCGGGGAGAGAATGTGGCTCAAGTGGTTGAGCTACCGCCTCCCACATGGGAGGTCCCGGGTTCGGTTCCCGGTGCCTCCTAAAAAAAAAACAAAAATGAACAACAGGCAAAACAAACGAAAAAAAGCCACCTTAGGGAAGCTGATGTGGCTCAGTGGTTGAGCACCGGCTTCCCACATACAAGGTCCGAGGTTCATTTCCAGCCCTGGGTACCTAAAAAAAGGAAGGAAAAAAAAGTCAGGTTGTGGGGTCAGACTGCTGGAGTTAAAATCCTGATCACTTAGCTCTTTGACTTTGGCCAAGTCGCATACCTCTTTATGCCTCAGTTTTATGTATCTGCAAAATAGAGTCAGTAACGACACCCTCAAAACTTTTGCAGACAGAGCTAGGAAATGTGTGTGTACATCTATATCTACATTTCTGTCCCTATATATACATACATATATATCTATTTCTATATCTTTCTATAAAAATTTATAATAAAAAACATGAGTTCACACCAGTATGTCCAATTCAGTCCGTGAGCTGTAGGGTTGAGTCCAGCCTTCACCCTTTCTGCCTCCACAGCTCCCTCCTCTGACAGTGAGGAACCTGGCGGCCACTATCCTTTAGGTATACCTGTTCACTCATTCCCACTGCACAGACCAGTCTCCGTCTCTGCTGGCCATCTCCTCAGTCCCCAGGGTCCCCTCGGCCCCAGTCCTCAGGCTTCCTGTCCCTGCCGCCTCACGGGAAGGGAAGGGAGAGGGAAAGAAGGGAAGAAGACCAAAAAATATTTTTAAAAGAAAAGGGAAGGGAACCTGAGGAAGTACATCAGGTATTTTTTTTTTTAATAAAATAAAACTTTGCCATTAAAATGTACTTTCTTACATCCTGTGTTCTGGTCTCTCCCACCCCTTTGATGCATGTGGTATGTGTTTTTTCCACCTTCTCTGTTTATATTTTACTATATTTATATGCATCTAAAAATAATAGTATTTTACCCTGGCCTTATTTATTCAGTATTGTTGGTGAAATGTGACCATGTTAATAGGTGTAGATCTATTTCTTGAACTGCTGAATGGTGTTCCCCTGTATTCACATACCACATTTGCATTGCTGTTTGATATTCCATTGCATGCCACAATTTAGTTGTTAATGTCAGGGAGCATCCTTGTTCAGAGTTATCTATGCATGTATGTAAGAGTGGAATATTGGCTTGGAGACTGTGCACATTTTAAGACTTACTAAGCAATCCTAAACTGGATGTTTCAGGGTACACTCCCATCAACAGTAAATGAGTGCTTTTGTTTTCCCATCCCTTTGCTAACTTTGAATATTGTGATGCTTTTGAATTTTTGTTAATCTTATGAATGTGGAATAGAACCATGTTTTAATTGGCATGTCATTGATACCTGGTAAGGTTGAGAACAATTTCAAATCCCAGTTATTGGTAATAAGTAAAGTTTTAAATTCAGAAGCCAATATTTGCCAGCCTGGAAGCTCATGGTTTTCTTATTATCTCACATTGCCAGTATGTTCACTCTTTTAATGTTTGATAAATCTCCTCGCAAGAATGAATGAGAAAAAGTGTCTGAACTGGTCAGGTTTGGAAATTCACAAAAGGTCACATGTAATCAGATGAGAAGAAAGCGTGACATTTTGAGGAGTCCCCTACTTTCAGGCAGCATGTTTTCCACATGTGTCTAAGAGACAAAGAGCAGACTTACGAGAAATCCTAAAATTATTATAAAATTTATGATTTGACTAATACATTTCTGAACTATCATAAAATTTTAAATTTCTAATTTCCTAATAAGACTCTATATTATTGGTGATATCTTTGACATGCCCTACTTGGTCTTGGTGTGCACTGTAAAAATGCAACTGAAGAAAAAGACAACCACCTTAGGCTAACCATTCTTTTTCCCTTTTACTTTATAAATAAACTCAGTCAAGATCGCATCGTCATATCGTAGCTCCAGCACAGTTAGATAGACATGTGTGACTTTGGCTGGCAACCCGTATAACCCATACCCCAGGATAGCTTGGGATGTCCCTTTATCGGTTTGGTACAAAAGGTGAAATTTGGTATGTAAAAGCCAGTGGGGTGTTGACGTGTACGATCTGACAGCCAAGTGTCACCCCTCTGAAAATTGGGGCCACCTGGACTACTCTGCTGTGTGTTTCCATTCTTCCTAGAGGGTTTCTGGGAGAGGGAAATTGATGGAACTTTTGTTTCCTCTAGGTATCAGCTGAACCTTTTTGCCAGGATGTGTCTGGACCGCCAGTACCTCGCCATCAATGAAATATCAGGCCAGCTGGACGTTGATCTCATCCTCCGATGCATGTCTGACGAGAACCTGCCGTACGACCTGAGGGCGTCTTTCTGCCGGCTCATGCTTCACATGCATGTGGACCGAGATCCCCAGGAGCAGGTCACTCCCGTGAAGTATGCCCGGCTCTGGTCAGAGATCCCCTCGGAGATCGCCATCGATGAGTGAGCTGGCTTCTCTTCCTGTCAAGACCTGGTGTCACCTCTTAGACATTCTTATTTATAAGAGCAGTTAATGTATAACTTATGCTGTCAAATTAAAACTAGATAGGGGCTAAAGAAAGATGAAGTTTTTTTTCTTTAGGCTTAAAATAATTTTTTTTCTTTTTTAATTAGTAAAGTTGTGAGCTTACAGAACAATCCTGCATAAAATACAGGATTCCCATACACCACCCCACCACCATCCCCTTGCATTGGTGTGGAACATTTGTTACAATTGATGATTGCACATTTTTAAAAAATTGTACTATTTTTTTTTGACAGCAGTTACCTTTGTTACCATTGATGAAAGATGATTAAAATAGTCCTATCATTCATTCTTTACATTAGGTGTATTTTTTCCCATATACCACCCTTTATTAACATCTTCTATTAATATCATAAATTTGTTATAATTCTTGAAAGACATTCTTATACTTGTTCTATTAACTATAGTCCATCATCTACATAGGGTTCACTGTGCTGTACAGTCCTATGTTTTATCTTTTAATTTTTATTCCAGTAACGTTTGCATCCTAAAGTTTCCTCTCTTAACCACATTGACCTATACAGTGCAGTGCTTTAGATTACACTCACAATAATGTGCTATCATCACCACCATCCATTTCCAAACCTTTCCCATCAGTCTAAATAGAAAATATGTACAAGATAAGCATCACCTTAAAGTAATTTTAAATCTTTTTATTTTGAAGTAATTTCAAACTTACAAGAAAGTTACAAAAATAATATAGAAGAATTCCAATGCACTTACCACCTAGATACCCAGATTTACCAACTATTAGCATTTTGTCACATTTGTTATATCACCTGTTTATCTATCTGTATATCCTCTGTCCACTTCCTAAACAGTTGAGAGTAGCATGCTTCTCTAACCTTAGCACTTTCATGTACATTTCCTGAGAACAAGGACACTCACTTAAATAACCATGTTAAGTACAGCTGTCAAGTTCAAGAAATTTAACATTGATATCAGGCATATAGTCCGTATTCCAGTTATTCAACTGTGACAATAAGGACCTTTTGGGCATTTTCTCCTGCTATATTCAGTGGAGTCCAGGATCTTATATTGCATTTAATTGTCATTATCTCTTTAGTCTCTCTCTCTTTAAATTGTGATAACATATATACAACGTAAAATTTCCCATCTCAGCCACTCCTGAGTATACAATTCAGTGGCATTAATCATATTCACAATGTTGTGTTATCACTACATCTACTATCCAAACTTTTCTTTCCAGAAAGAAACACTACAGCCTTTATGCATTAACTCTCCATTTCCCCCCAGTCCACCTCGGCCCTGGTAACCTGTACTCTGTTTTCTGTTTCTGTGGCTTTACATACTCTAGCTATTTCATTTAAGTGGAATCATACAATATCTGTCCCTTTGTGACTAGCCTGTTTCACTCAGCATTATGTCTTAAGGTTAAACTTAAAATAACTTTATGAGTTTCATTAGGTGGATGGCAACTATTACTTCTTTCCTCAAGAACATAAAAAATGGCAAATTGCATTTTTATATCTTGTTTAAACTGTTTCCTTCATTCAACAAATTTTTTAAGTATCTACTGAGTGCCACCCTCAAGGAATATATTTGTGAATGAACTGGAAAACAATTCACACACACTGTCTGGAGGACACACAGAAAACAAAATAAAAGAGTAAAATCCATATGTTGGTGATATGTGCCAGGAAGAAAAATAATCAAGCAGAAACAAGGATAGGAAATGTTGGGGAGTGGGCTCTTAAATTATGAGGCTGAGCAACAAGGAAAGGCCTCACTGGGAGGGATTTGAAACTATCTCCTTTTCTTTCTCCTTTCCTTTTAGCTATGACAGTAGTGGAACTTCCAAAGATGAAATTAAGGAGAGGTTTGCTCAGACCATGGAATTTGTGGAGGAGTATTTAAGAGATGTGGTTTGTCAGAGGTTTCCTTTCTCTGATAAGGAGAAAAATAAGCTTACATTTGAGGTAACTCATGATGAAATGATCCTTGTTTTTACTTGACTGTTGGTGGTCATTTTACTATGGGGTAAATAAAGAATGTTCTAGTATGTGATGACTTTTATCAGGATGCTCTGGTTTTGTAATAAAGAAGAATCCAGCTCAATTTTACCCCAGAATAAAGATAGAGGTGATACCAGTCGCTTGGCCCAGTCATAGTTATGCTCTTAGAAGAAATATGTATGGTGCGTTGAATCCTATAAAATGATAGAATATTATGAATACTCTGAAGTATATCTTTAAAATGACAGGAGAGAAACAGACTATGTTTGGAATCTGTCCATAGATGAATCATTTGAGAAACGTACACATTTATTATGTTCGAGTTAAAATGTTTCTCTTTGAGACCATTTTTATCTTTGTAGAAGTTATATTCCAGAGGATTGTAGTGTTCCTCTTCCTCTGCTAATAGTATGTAATTTTTAGGGGAATATTGTTAGTTATGTCCTTGTTAAGCATAACTTGGTTTGCCCAGTATTATCCTTGAGAAGCTACACAGACCAAATGATAGGTCTACTTTTTATTAACCAGTCATCAAAGCAGATCAATAGCTTTGCAGGCTTATATTCCTGGTTTTTCTTCCTTATGAAACAAAATGATATTTTATCAAAAATTATAAGATAAATGTGTGACTTCTAAGGAAGGACAAAATCAGTCATTTACAAACCAGTCAGCATCCAATGGTACTGAAGGACACAGCTTATTTAATTCCATCTTCTTCTTTTTAAAATGCAATAGGTTGTAAATTTAGCCAGGAATCTCATCTACTTTGGTTTCTACAACTTCTCTGACCTTCTACGATTAACCAAGATCCTCCTGGCCATATTAGACTGTGTGCACGTGACGACAATCTTCCCCATTAGCAAGATGGCTAAGGGAGAGGAGAACAAAGGTAAGGGTGAGGCCAAGCCAGCGAAGAGTGTCTGGAGGTCCCCACGCACCCGGGAGATGGCCTTGCAGCTTCTCCTGTTTCTGCATTTGTCATACTTTACCATGTGATATCAGGTCCTTTCCTTGTTCTTTTCCTGATGGATGTTTTCAAATAGAAAGAAAAGCAAAAAGATTAATACAGTAGACACACAGAAATTCACCACTTATATTCAACTATTACAAATATTTTTCCAATATTTCCTTTATATGAGTCTGTGTATATTTTGTGTGCGTGTTTCACATGCCATATTTTTCTGATCACCTACTATCTGCTACTTACCCTGTTACAGAACTAGTTATATAGTAGTTAGCAAGGCACAAATCCTGGTGCTGCCACCAAGAGCCGTTATATATTTTGGTAACCTATTTGAAATGATTAGCTCTTAAAAATGCATGTCCTTCCATTGTTCTTGATGTGTCATGAGGCCCTTCAGGTTGATGATAGTATGTGGTGAAATAAAATCCTGGCTTATGTCTGGGTGTCCCATTTCCACTTTGTAAAAGTCTTTGTGAATAGGAAAACCTGACTCTGTGTTTATTTTCCTACCTTTTAGGGTCAGAATTGCCACATATTGGGTATTAGTTTATTGGTCATTGTTTAACTGATCTTCTGCAGCTAGAACAGAAAAAGTACATTTACTTACCTCCCATGATTTGCTAAGTCCTCTGCTGAATCCTTTTGTATGCATTACACCATTTAGTCCTGTAGTTGAGCTCCTTTATTTTCATCCTGTAGATGAGGAAACTGGGTGTATTAGTCAGGGTTCTCTAGGGAAACAGAACGGACAGGAGAGATCTGTAAATATTTTGAGATTTTTTAAAAGATTGTCTCATGTGACCATGGGGGTACACAAGTCCAAAATCTGTAGGGCAGGCTCCAAGCCAGGAACTCCGACGAAGGTCCTCCATAAATTCCCCAGGAGAATCTGCCTGGCTGAAGTAGAGATGGAAATTCTGTCTCTTCTGACTGCTGAAATCAACACTTCTCCTTTTAAGGCCTTCAACTGATTAGATAAAACATCTCTCATTGCTGAAGGCAATCTCCTCGGTCATTTAATCAGTCATAGATGCAATCAACTTACTAGTGATTTCAGTCCATGAAATGTCCTCACGGTAACAATTAGGCCAGTGCTTGCTTGACCAAACAACCAGGCACCACTATCTGGCCAAGCTGACACATGAGCCTAACCATCACACTGAAGCTCAGAAGTGAAATAACATGCTCAAGATCAAGTGGATGTTGGTAGCAGCGGTAGGATTTGCGTCTTGTTAGTTCTTGTATCCCTAGTTTCATGCCCAGCAACAGGCACAGCGTAGGTGATTGATAAAATTTGCCAGGTGAGTCAATCAATATACAGAAATATACCTTTGGGGATCTGAAAGTCCACACCTGTTCCACTACTCTCAGACATTTTTTAATGGGCATTGATCTTTTCAGGTCCCAGGTCCTAAGCATGTATCAGAACAGGGGTTTCCTAAATAGTTTAAGAGAGCCCATGCCCCTTGCCAGTACTTCAGAGCACTCTCTAGAGACGCTGTCATGACCGTGGTCTGTGGCTGGCCCTTCCTAGGCAGTAATGTGATGAGGTCTATCCATGGAGTAGGAGAGCTGATGACCCAGGTGGTCCTCCGGGGAGGAGGTTTTCTGCCCATGACGCCCATGGCTGCCGCCCCTGAAGGTAACGTGAAGCAGACTGAGCCGGAGAAGGAGGACATCATGGTCATGGACACGAAGCTGAAGATCATTGAGATACTCCAGGTATCCGTCAGCCGAGAGTGGGGGCACCTTTCCAGAGGTACTGCTCAGATCTAGCCTGTCTGTTTTGATGGAGCCCAAGGCTTTCTGGGATGAAAATGGGGGCAAAATTCCTACCTTAGCCCTGAGTGCCACAAGTGATCTTTATTCCTCTCCTGTCATTTCTTACCCCTCCCCAACATGGTCTCGTCCCTCCAGCCATACCAAAACTTCCCATAGTTACCTTAGTTTACATAATTATTGGCCTCCCTGTCTTTCTGCCCCATGCCACTTCCTTCACCCTGGAATTCCCTCTCCTGTTCTTCTGCAAGTAGCCAAACTTCCTGCTTATTTTCCACAACTCAGTTTATCATTCCATTAACTTAGAAAAACCCTTCCTTTCTCCCTCTTCTTCTCCTCCTTTCCTTCCTTATTCATTCATTCATTCATTTACTCACTTAATAGTGTTTATCAAGATGAGTGGTGTGCCAACTGCTTTGAAGCACCAGGATTTGGCAATGAACAAAATAGTCAAAATTACTGCTCCTGTAGAGCTTACTTTTTAGTCACAGGCATAGACCAAGTGGTAAGTGCTAAGAAATGTAAAGAAAGGTCAGGTTAGATTAGAAGCCATTGGGGATTAGGTTGTCAAGGAAGGCCTCTCTAGTAAGGCGATGTGATCAGAGACCTGCGTGGAGTGAGGGAGCTGGCAGGAGAGCAGATAAAGGCAGGCTCGACACTGATGGTTCTGAACGATCCTGAATTTGAGGTTCTTGGAAGACACCAAGTGGGATGTCCAGCACTCAGTAGGAAACATGAACCAACAGCTTAGAAGACAGACAAAGGATCCATCTCCCATCTGGGAGAGGTGGGAGCTCAGAGATTGGATAAGATTGTTAAGAAGGTGAGGCAGAGACAAGGGCAGAATGGAAGGGAGAATGTCGGGAAGAACCTTGACTCACGGCAGCTGGTTGGTGTGGTTTTTTGCTTTTATTTTTTTGAGTTTTTTTTTGCTACCTTGTGCTCGATGAAAGGGTGGGGAAATATAGGAAGGAAGCAAAAGAAGAGGAAACTTAAGGGTTTTTATCTAAACCAGAGGAAACAATCAGAAATAGAAGATATGAACGAAGCTCATTTGTAGTAATAAAAACAAATTTTTTTCTCTGTTCATTCTCTTAAAATAAAAGCAACTTAGGTTTAGGCCCAGAGTTGGCATTCAATACTTGCTGAAATAAAGTGATTTTATCAAGGATGGAATTGGAGTGAATGTTCCAATTGTTAAATTAATTGCCAGGATGCTGACGTTTATGTAAGAAGCTGAGGTCCTATGGGCAGGCTTGATATGCCGCATGAAAGTCTACTGTGGATAAAGTAACTGTTGAAATCTAAGCCAAGTATTTGGCTCACGTAGTGCTTAAGGTAATTGGTGTAGCTCATACCAGGCCCAGTCAAAGTGCAGTGGCTTGGCAGAATGTGAAAGGTGGTATGTTAATGTAACCAATCTATTTCCATTTCCATTTGACTTTTTAGTTTATTTTGAATGTGAGGTTGGATTATAGGATCTCCTGCCTCCTGTGTATATTTAAGAGGGAGTTCGATGAAAGCAATTCCCAGACCTCAGAAACATCCTCTGGAAGCAGCAGCCAAGAAGGGCCAAGTAATGTACCAGGTTAGTAATTCCAGAGTGGGATTATAGCCAAGGAATGGGACCCAAGTGTCATGAAAACTGGGGCTCCAAACAGTATCTCTCAGAAACGCTCCTCAAGGAATAGGGTAAAATCTGTGAATGGTTTTGAGGACTGTTGTATTTTAAAACAAGATCCTGGGAGTTATCCTTCTGGGGCAGGGAAATAACGAAGGGTTCCTTCTGAAGTAGATCTTGTTTCCTTCCATCTTAGAGTGTCTTAGTCAAAGATAGCAGAGGTTATTACTGTCATAGTAAAGTAAGAAGTGCCAAAAAAAACCAAAACAAACAAAAAAAACCTCACCAAGAAACCTTACTGTCCACTAGCAACTTTTGCATGTAATGGAAGTTTTTCTTGCCCAGGAATTAAGGTGAAGGGCAAGGAGAAGGATGGGGTAGAAATGACCATACCAACCAACCCCGAGCTTCCTTGGAATGAGACCACCACTCTAGTTTAGCAAGGGGTCATACATTGAGTAGAAAATGGCAGGAGTGTCGAACACTGCAAACCAGAGCCATTGAGTAGTATGATCTGGGTTAGCCTGGTTTCATAGCTTTGCAGTATATAATTCTGGAAGATTTGGGGTTGACCAATGGGCAGTTTTGGGGTAAGTTCAACAGCAACATGTTTTCAGACCTTCCTGCATCTGAAGGTATGTTCTCTAACTTTCCAGGTGCCCTTGACTTTGAACACATTGAAGAACAAGCAGAAGGCATCTTTGGAGGAAGGAAAGTATATTTTCATTGACTATTATGTAGGTAATTCTAAGATTTGGAAAACTGCCCTTACATGACTCTGAAAAGCTTTTCCTTCATTATGTTGGTAAATATTTAGTCTTTGAGCTAAGGCTATTTTAGTGCTGCCTTTGGAACTCTTGAATCCTTGAGTCATCGTTACCTGGTTAGCTTGTGTGTGTGTGTGTGTGTTTGTGCACGCACGTGCTCTGCCTAAGACAGAAAGGATTTAAACAGGTTTCCCAAGATATGTGTATTACAAGATATATTACAATGATGAGGAAATAAAGTCAAAAAAAAAAAAAAAAAGAATAGAGAGAGAGGGTGGGGGCTAAAGCAGAGTGAGGTTAGTAAGTTCATGTGCTTTTGCTGGATGATGAGACACAATTCTGTCTCTGAGCTCTTTAGAGGACATTCAACAAAGAAAACACAATCTGTTCTTTCAATGTTTGTAACATTGAGTAATGTATGAATGCCTTTTAAAAAAGAGTGCTCAATTTTTTACTTAGAATATTATTGTGAGATTTAAATACTTAACAAGCATAAAACTTGGTATAAACACTCCATGCACAAAGCTTGTATAATTTATACTCTTGATTCAGTTAACAAACTATGCCAAAGACTTAATGGATTAAAACAACAGTCATTTTACTATTTCTCACAATTCTTTGGATTGACTGGGGATAAACTGGATGGTGGTTCTGCTGGTTTCAGCTGGGACTCTCATGTGACTGTGGTGAGATGGTGATTGACTGGCACATCCATGTTAACTTGACTCACATCTGGCACCTGGCGGGGATCTGTAAGATTGGGCCCCATATGGATAGGCTGGGCATTCTTACAACATAGCAGCTGGCTCCAAGAGGAAACATTGCAAGAGGATAAGCCAACAGTGTGCAAGCACTAATCAAGCTTCTGCTTAAATCATGTTTGCTGATGTTCTGTTGTTCAAAGGGAATCACATGGCAGAGCCCAGTGTCATTGTGGAGGGGTCTCCATAAGGACATTACTGTGACACTTAATTTGGGGCCCCCAGTGTTCACAGCCTGGCCCAACACTTGACATAAAACCCATGACATTTGCATTATCCGTATGACTTACTATGATGGAAGATGTCGCCTTTCTGAAACTTACGCAGAGTGCTTTGAGTTCAGCACGGCAGCACTGCCATGGTGCCGTTTGTTGACTTGGCTCACCTGCCATCTCCCACATTTCTGTGGTGGTGTAACCTTCCTCACACAACCCGTTGTGCTCTGTTTTGGCTTTCACAGAGTGTAATATGGTCTTGAACCATTAAGTCCTCTCTGCTTTTCTTGTTAGCCTGCAACTACTAAGATCTTACATTTGGCATTCTTCTGACTGTAAACAGTGTAGCCATTGACACAATAATCGGGTGGCAGTGGTTGGTGATGAGGTGGTCTGCCATTTGGGCCAAGGCATGCTTATTATTATTATTATTATTATGGCCAGTAGTTTATTAAGAAAATGAGAGAAGAGAAATGGGAGAAAATAACAGATTATTGGTCTCAGGTGAAGAGAGGAAAAGGGCTGAAAAGGGCTAAAAAGGGCTGATTTGCAGACTACAATTATTTTTAAATTATATAAATAATACAAATTCAAGTTAACATAGTATTGTTTTTTGTTGACATTGGATAAATTTGTATTGAACTTTTTAGTTTACAATATGAGGTAAAAGGGAAATCACGTCTCCTTAACCAGTGTTTTACACAGATGTAGTAAAATATTTAAGACTTTTTAGGAATTTGTAAGGGATTACATTTCTCAAAAGTTGGGGATCAAGTAAACAAGTATAATAACTTAACTCCCTGAATTTTCCACTTGACTCTTCCCTTAAACATAGTGTTTTAGTTTCCTTGGCTGCTCAAACTAATACCATACAATGGGTTGGCTTTAACAATGGGAATTTGTCAGCTCACAGTTTTGAGGCTAAGAGAAAATCCAAATCAAGGTGTCATCAAGGTGATGCTTTCTCCCCAAAGACTGTGGCATTCTGGGGCTGGCTGCTGGCCATCCTGGGCTCCTGTGTCACATGGTAAGGCACATACATGGTGGCATTTCCTGGTGTCTCCTTTCTCTTCTGCTTCTGGCTGCTCCCTCTGTGGCTTTCTGTCTCCATATTTGAATTTCATTCTGCTTATAAAGGACCTCAGTAATAGGATTAAGACCCATCCTGATTGAGGTGGGTCACATAACTGAAGTCACCTCATCAAAAGGTCCTACTTACAATGGGTTCATACCCACAGGAATGGATTAAGTTTAAGAACATGTTTTTCTGGGGTACATACAGCTCCAAACCATCACACATCGATACTGAGATATCATCTGATAATATGCTGATTAACCCCAGTTTGAACAACACTGAGTTATAATAGTTCTAACAGTGCTTCTCAAAGTGGGGCTCATGAGACTAAACTGTTTGTTACCAGTTTGTGATGAGGTAAGTACAGAACTCGAGTAAAATAAGATGTCAGTTTTCTGGCAGTTTGACATTGCCATGACCATAGTACGTGATCGGTGGACTCATTTCGTTGAATTGGGTCAAGACCAAGAGTATGGGTTGCTACAGACTGGAAATATAAAAAGCTCGTCTTTCACCACAGATGGTTGGATAAGCCCTGAATTACAGCATCTTAATAAAAATAAACTAGTCACTTGAGAAACACAACTGTTTGCATCCTCAAACCACAGAAGAACCACTCTCATCTGGAGTCGGGAATCTGGGTTTCAATGACAGTCCTGTCACTGTGGGAAGACAAGGACTTTTGTTTAAAAATTCAACAGTCATGACATCTTAGCTGTGCCTTTTCTCATAGTACAGTGTGGAGATAAAACAAGATCGTATCCTTCGAGGACCTAATTAAAAGTCCAGTCACATGAGGTAGAATACAGTGTTAAAAATCTAGTTTCTGTGTGTCTGGGTCCAAGGTGTGTGGGAGAAGGGCTTTTGAGGTTCATTTGGCCTCCCTCCACCCTATTCTTCTAGTGAGGAGAACACCCCATTGGACTTGGACGATCATGGCGGCAGAACCTTCCTCCGAGTCTTGCTCCATTTGACCATGCATGACTACCCACCGCTGGTGTCAGGGGCCCTGCAGCTCCTCTTTCGGCACTTCAGTCAGAGGCAGGAGGTTCTCCAGGCCTTCAAACAGGTAGCTCAGGTGGCCTGTGGTGGGGTTCTGTGTCAAAGAAGCTGTTGCATGCAACTAATGGATTGTGTCCATGAAGGTTCAACTGCTTGTTACCAGCCAAGATGTTGACAACTACAAACAGATCAAACAAGACTTAGATCAACTGAGGTCCATCGTGGAAAAGTCAGAGCTGTGGGTGTACAAAGGGCAGGGCCCTGATGAGACCATGGATGGTGCTTCTGGTGAAAATGAACATAAGAAAACGGAGGTGAGTGATACACAGGTTATGCGGCCAAAGGAGATAGATGGGCAACTCAAGTAAGCCATCCCACTCTGGTTTTAGTATCAATGCAGATGATGGGATGGACTTTATTCATAAGGAATCTGCTTGTTGGTGTGTGTGTATTTAAACTTTTTATTTTGAAATAATTTCAGATTTATAGAAAACTGCAGAAATAATACAGAAACAATACATAGATGCACCCCCATGCAGATACCCAGATTTACCAACTATTAACATTTTGCTACATTTGATATATCATTTGATCTAATTATATCAACTTATCATCTATATTTATTTATCTATCTGACCTATCTGCCATATGTCTGTTTTCTAAACATTTGAGAGTAGGTTGCGTACATCATTCTCCTCTAATACTTAACACTGCCATGTATATTTCCTTAGACTAGGAGCACTCACGTGACCACCTTAAGTATAGCTGTCAAATTTAAGAAATTTAACACTGATGTAAGGCATGTAGTCCATATTCCAGTTTTTTTTTTTGTTTGTTTTTTTTTTCAATTATCCCAATATTGTCCTTTTGGGCGTTTTATTCACTATTATTAGATCCAAGCCAGGATCATGTACTGCATTTAATTGTCATTCTCTCTCTCTCTCTAATCTTGTTAAATAGCCTGGGCAATAGTAGGTCTCCTAGCAAATAAGCACTAGAGCTGAGGTTTAGCTCTCTCTCCTTGCCCCCTTGGACCAAGTTCTGTAGACTTAGTTGTTGAGTGAATTAGCACCAGGTTTCTCTTACAGACCCGCCTGGGAAAATGCTGTTCCCTAGCCATGGCCCGGTCCACTGCCCTCTTTGTGAAATACTGTCAGACAGAAGAGATTTGAGTGTGAGCAAGTGGATGACTTGGGCATGAAGCTACCATGACCTTTGGGAAATAGTGCAGAACTCCTGTTCTTTCATAAAAGGTGCTGCTAATCCTAACAAAGAGTTGTACAAACCACAGTTATGTTCATTTTGGTCCCTAGGAGGGAAATAAGCCGCAAAAACACGAAAGTACCAGCAGCTACAACTACAGGGTGGTGAAAGAGGTGAGTCCTTCCCTGCAGCCTGTTCCCCCTCCCCCATTGCCTTTTTTCTTTCTTTAGCAATTCTCTAAGGAGCTATAGTTTGTGATAGTCAAGTTAAAAGTACATGTTAGCTTTTTTCTGCTTTTTCCCCCATTTTGTGTAAAGTTTACTTGGGAGAAGGTAGAGCTTAGAGGTTAAGCACGTGGGCTTTCCCGCTTCATCTGGGCTCAGATTCAGCACTGCCACTTGGTGTGTGCCCCCATTTCTTTATCTATAAAGTGCAATCAGGCTACAACTGAATGAAGGATGAAATGATAGAATTGTAAAGGATCCATCTCAGTCCCTGGCATATAGTATCCCCCAATGAGAGCTGTAGTTCTTTAGAAATCTTTGCACAGCGTGATTCAGATTTGCGAGTTGGGGAGCTTTGTGGTTTTTACCCTTGAGCAAACTGTTTCAAGTCCTTAGCGAGGATGGCAAATCATACCACTTTAGGCATTCTCTCTGAGGCGCTCCCACTTACTGTGGAAGCCATAATCCACTGCTCATTCTGGAAGACATTTTCTTAGTCTTAAGTGGGTTTGGTTTGACTCAATCAGCAGAGATACGACACCCCAGAGGAATTTCCCTCATTTTAGGTTGTTTTTTTTTTTAAGGTTTATTTATTTATTTATCTCCGTCTTGCTGCTTGTGCTCACTGTATCTATTTGCTTTGTGTTTTTCTGTGTCTGCTTGTCTCCCTTTGTTGTGTCATCTTGCTGCGTCAGCTCACTGCGCTGCACGGGCCGGCTTGCCTTCACCAGGAGGCCCTGGGAATCGAACCGAGGGCTTCCCATATGATAAACGGGAGCCCAACCAATTGAGCCACAGCCGCTTCCCATCATTTTAGGTTTTTATTTGTGTTGTGATCCTCATTGCCTCCCTGCCCACAACCACTCCTTGAGGTCTTTTCCAACTGCAGCTCTTGGTTTTCTGAGGTTGATTTCTTTCTTTCTACCAGATACTGATTCGCCTGAGCAAGCTGTGTGTGCAAGAGAGTGCCTCTGTCAGGAAGAGCAGGAAGCAGCAGCAGCGGCTGCTCCGGAACATGGGAGCGCACGCCGTGGTGCTGGAGCTGCTGCAGATCCCCTATGAGAAGGTGTGTGGGGCCAGCAAGTGGGGGTGGACCCCAGGGCTTCTCCAGACTCTTCATGTTTGGATGTTGTGGATGAGGAAATGACACTGATGTGACTCTTGTGTTTGAAAGCAATTTCAGATAATTTTATATGAAACGAATAGAACTTCATGAAAACAAAGTAAAAATCACCCATAAACTATCCCCTTCCCATTTTAAAATTATATCAAGTAGGAGGAGCCCATTTATTCCCAACTCACTCCCAAGCCATATCCAGTAGAGGATCAAAAGTGACAAAGTGCTCTCCTCTGTGTCTTCTTGAGTAAGTGTCCATTTATATTGGCCCACCAAGGGGATGGGGACTCAACCTGAGGCACGCTTTACTGATGTGGTTGAATCAAAGCCCTAATCTTAAGAGGTAATTTAATCAAGGGCCCCTCAACTGAATCCAGTGTCATCAAAGGGTATCACACCGAGAACAGATGAGTTTAGAAACATAATTTTTTTCTTTTTTTTGGGATTCATAAAATAGTCTCAAACTGTCACACCCAGTGAGGCAGTGGTGCTGTTCCCAGTTTGATAGATGAGGAGACTTGAGGCTGGGGGAGATTTAGAGTTCAAGGACTTAGATTTTGATGCATGTCTCTTGAGTTCAGCAGTGATCGCCAGAGAGCCTACTTGTTAGTGAAGCGTCTTCTGAAGAAGGCTCACTATCCAGAAAAACATTTGAGCAATTGCAAGGTGTTAGGCACTGTGCCAAGTCCTTCACAGGCATTGGCTCATTTAGTCCTCCAGACCGTACGAGCCAGGTGGCACTATTATTAGCCCCATTTCAGATGAGAAAATTGCCTGTCAGGCTCAGAAACTTGCGCAGGTGGCAGAGCTACACGTTGGTGAGCCAGCTCTGGGCACTTCTGGAAGTTGCCTGCAAAGGAGCCACCTGCTCAAACATGGGGACTGTATGATTCAGGCAGGTTGGGCCTTGCAACAGATACAAATATATAAGCTAAATCTGTCTAACAGTACAGGTGCTTAACTACCTGGAAATCAATATGGGTGTGCAAGTCACCCAAACTTTGTCCAACATTTAGACTAGAACCAACAAGCTGATTTACCTCCATATGTGTAAAGAATGTGAGGAGATAGTGTGCCGGCCATAGCTGTGTCTCATAATATCATGAGTTTTCTAAGTGAGAGACATACATTCATAGAGCAGTGGTAAAGTAATTTATAGGTGACTGTATTTGGTTGGGATTGGTGGCTCAGAGGCAGGTAACGTGTGTGAGTGAGTGTGAGCTTTATTTATTTGTTCATTTTTGGGTGGGCATAGATGTCCCGGTGTGTGAGGATAGTGGAGGGGTTCTCGCTGAGAGATCATCTCTTAGGCTGTCTTTAGAGCTGGCTTACCTTGTAAAATCCTCCTCAAACGACAAGGGCCTTTTAGTTAGCTTGTGCACCAGCAGGTTCCTTTTTTTGGCAGAAGAAAAGGAAGAGTGCAGAACTGGTTATGTTACTCTGCCACCCAGCAGTGGCTGCCTTTCCCAAACCCTCTGATTTCATAGGGCTGGAAGGCTTGCCACTCACCCCGTTAACGAGAGACAAAATGTAAGACCTGCTCTGTAGTACGTAGTCATGCTGTTAATCTCTTCTTCATTCTTCTGCTTTTGTTTGATTGCCAAAGCTGGTTGCTCAGGTTCCATCTGTCAACTGTTCTTGACAGATGTATCTTGTTTGCTCTATGGGGTTATTGTCTAGTCCAGTGGTCAGCAAACTGTGGCCCATGGTCTAAATGCAGCCCACCACCTGTTTTAGTACAGTGCAAGAGCTAAGAATGATTTTTATATTTTAAATAGTTTCATTTTTATGTTTGTCTAAGTACCTGCATAATATCCTTGATTTTGCCTCTTGATCCACAAAGCCTAAAATATTTGCTATCTGACCCTTTTGGAAAATATTTGCTGGCCCCAGACCCAATTGGTCACATTTATTGAATAATTACTGTCTAAGCACTTGACATGAATTTTCTCACTGAATCTTCAAAACAACCACCCGAAGTGTGCACTTTTTTTTTTTTTTTTTAAACCGGGAGGTCCCGGGGATTGAACCCAGGTTCCTCCATATGGGAGACGGACGCCCAACCATTTGAGCCACATCCGTCCCCAAAGTGTGCACTTTTAACACCTTCATTTTAAGGATGAGGAAACTGAGACACCAAGAGGTTAGATAACCTGCCCAAGGTCACACAGCTGGGAAGTTGTATGTCTGGGATAAGAACTAGGCAGTCTGGCTTCAGGGCCTGCATTCCTAACTGCTTACCTCCCAGTGACGCATTTGAAAAGGCTTGTGATTACTGCTGTGGGCCCAAGGAGTATGAGGGATATTATGTCCATTTTAGGGATTCTCTTTCTACTTTCACTATTTTAAATGTTTGCTTGTTTAGAATTGGGAGAAATGGTAATAGATTTTATATAACTGTTTTATCACGGGCCATCTGACTCTTCACAAATACTGAGTATTTTTTAAAAACTTGGACAGTAATATAAACAACATAACATTTTCCATTTTAACCATTTTTAACGGCACAGTGGCATTAATTTATTCACAGTGTTGAGCTAACACCACTGCCATCCATTATCACAATTTTTCTCATCACCCCAAACCCAAATTCTGTGTGCATTAACTCCCCATTCCCCCCTTGACCCCGCCCCTGGTAACATCTAATCTATTGAGTATATGTTGTAAATATATGAAATGAGAGTCACATAATCTTGTGTGTGAGACTTATATAGCCAGCCATGGGACCATAGTTCCCTTTTTGCAGATGGGAAAATTAAGTGTTAGGTTAAATGGTGCACCTGCGGTGACAAGGAAAGGCGTTACAGCAGGCATAGTTGCCTAATTTATAATCTAAAGAGACTTCCGCTTTGCCATGTTATCTGCTGCTCACACTTAATGTGCCGATAGGCTGGGCGACTTAAAAAGGTGAGCCAGAGAGCTGGGAAGATGATGGTTCACTGCCAGTGAGGGAGTCAGCTCCTGCTCTGCTGTCAGTTCTGGTTTTAGAAGCCTGGGGTGAGGGGTGAGGGGGTGGGAAGTGGGGGGAGTGGGGGATGCTTCTTTTTCCAGCCATTGCTACCAGTATGGACAATGGAATCCCAGAGGTTTTCTGTGAGCTCTCACTAATTGCTTTCTTCCTGAATAAATCTTCATTTCTGCCCAAGGATGGAGGGAGAGAATTCCCTTTTATCATTGAGGCATAAACAAGTTACTTGATTATTTTGGGGGTCAGCAGTGAACATCTCAATATTTTATACACAGCAGGCCCCCAGGAAACACCTTCTGGATTCCACAGTTATTAGTAGGATGAAGCTGTAGCAGACCCACGTCTTGAGGCCCAGAGACCAGTGCTTTCTCCAGCCTGATATGCAACCTGTTTTCAACCTGTTTTTCCTTTGTCTCCTCCCACACAGGCTGAAGATACCAAGATGCAGGAGATAATGAGGCTGGCTCATGAATTTTTGCAGAATTTCTGTGCAGGCAACCAGCAGAATCAAGCTTTGCTACACAAACACATAAACCTGTTTCTCAACCCAGGGGTAAGACTTGAGGTCTGCCTGGAAATCTGTGGGGAGAGGAGGGCGGGAAAGAGAGAAGAGAACAGCTTGTTCTTTTGCTGTTTCCGCTTCTGGAACTTGTTATAATGCAACATTCATTCCAAAGGGGAATATTTTGATCAACTCTCAGAGCACATAAATACTCCCCATCTTTTGGGGAGGGAATGTGGGTGGAGGTTGGTAGGGGCAAGGTAAGATACAGTTATATTTTTTCCTAATAAAATGCCTTATGGTATCAAACTTAAGCAATACTGAAGCGCTGAGTCT
The DNA here is from genome assembly GCA_029593785.1 of Cabassous unicinctus. NCBI lineage: Eukaryota > Metazoa > Chordata > Mammalia > Cingulata > Chlamyphoridae > Cabassous > Cabassous unicinctus. The sequence goes on along the minus strand of JAQZBX010001924.1, from coordinate 47,842 downwards.
CGCTGTCCAGCCACACCCTCCTGAGATCATGCCCGTTAAAGGGTACATCCTTGCATATAAATGTTTTCTGTATTTATAAAATTAATGATAGACCCATTGAAAACATCTGTTATATTTTAGTTTGTTAAGTATACATTTTAAAATATATTATTTTGTATATTTTTAAAAGAAAAATGGTGGTACACTCTACATATTGTTTGGAATTTTGCTTTTTTTCACTTAACACATCATGGTTATCTTTGCAAGTCAGAGATACATAGATTTTTCTCATTCTTTTTTATGCCTACCAGGCCACATAGACTAGCTATTACTCTTTTTTTTTTTTTTTAACCATTCTCATATTAATGGATGATTAGGCAATGTCTAGTTTTTTGCTTTGTATACAGTACTGCAAAGGACATCCTCATACATGCACATACTCACACATACGCTTACTCAGTAGTGCCACAGCTTTCCAGAAGAAGAAAAACTGGATTATAGGGTAATGCCTCATTATCATGAAAAGAGAAAGAAAGGGCAAAGATTAAAAGTTTAAAGCCCCTTACGTCACACCAAACATAAAATTCATTAACTCTAGGTAAAAAAGTAAAAAATAAAACGTCTAGAAGATAACATGAGAATATCTTCATGACGTTGAGGTAAGCACAGTTTTCATAATCAGTATGCAAAGAGCACTAGTTATAAAGGAAAATATCAATACACTCTACTTCTTTAAAATTAAGAACTTCTCTTAATCATATGATGTCACTAAGAGCATCCAAAGACAAGCCAGAGAGTGGGAGAAGACATTTTCAATGCATCTGTTCAGCAAAGAAATCATATCCAGAATTTATAGCAAACTCAAGTCAAAAAGGAAAAAGAGAACCCATTTTTTTAAAATGGGCAAAGAACTTGAGCAGACACTCCATCGTAGATGATCTCCAAATTGGCTTGTGACAAGGGGCTGCACATGATTAGTCTTCAGAGAAATGCATATTAAAGTCACATGAGCTATGACTAATATTGAAACGACTGACAATACTAAGTATTGGCAAACATACAGAACAGCTGTAATGTAGAATGTATATTAATAAGAATGTAAATTGTTTCTAACATCTTTGGAAAGCTAATTGACAGTATCTTCTAAAGCTAGCCCTTCCTAGCCTGTGACCCAGCAATTCTGCTCTGGTATAAATCTAACAGAAATGTGTTCATATTAAGTTTATTGGAGATATGAACAAGAATGTTCACAGCAGCACTATTTGTAATATTTGTAATATGAATATCTCCACTACTTATTAAAATTGGATACCAAAAAAATAAAAATAAAGTGGACACTTACCCCAAATGTAGATAAGTACATTGTGGTCTTTTTGTGCAATGGAATATAGGCAATAGTGACAATGAACAATGTGGATGAATCTCACAAAGTATTGTTGAGCAAAAGAAGCCAGATGGACAAGAGTGCAGGGGGTTCAAGGACAGGCAGAGACTACAGAAGTTGAAATAGTAGTTCAGTTAGGGAAAGTGGGAGGCCCTGAGGGAGGCTCTCGATCTGGGTGCTGGTGTCCCTTTGTAGTCCAGCCAGCAGGATGCTAAGGGTCTGTTTACTTTTATGTGTGTTTATTATGTCATTGAAAAGTTTTCTAAAAAAAGAGGGTACTCCGGAAGTGAGAATGGGGAGAGGCTCCATGTTTATTAGTGGACTTCTGGTTTTCTCTCTCTGTCATCTGCTTTAGCCTCCTTTTGACCATTTCCCTGTGCTCTTGTCCTCACTCTTGTGCCAGATCCTGGAGGCGGTAACGATGCAGCACATTTTCATGAACAATTTCCAGCTCTGCAGTGAGATCAACGAGAGGGTTGTTCAGCACTTTGTTCACTGCATCGAGACTCACGGTCGAAATGTCCAGTATATAAAGTTTTTGCAGACCATCGTCAAGGCAGAAGGGAAATTCATTAAAAAGTGCCAAGACATGGTCATGGCTGAGGTGACAAGTGTATATTTCTATATTCCTTTATCTGATGTTGATAGAAATTTTCAAATTAATCTTAGCTGCATGAACTGGCATCCTTTTCAGAGGCCAAATGAAGGAAAAGAAAGTAATTGTGTGTGTGTGACCTCATGTTTGTGAGCTTAAACTTGTAACTATGGGCAAAAATCTGATCTGAGTTTTCATAGCTATACATCTGTTTATTTTGTAGAATTTTGGCTTAGATTCTTCTAAGGGGGAACAAAACACAGGAATAATGAACTAAAGCGTAGTGAATGAAGGTTAAATGTGATTAGAAGCCAGCGATCCAGAACAGCTTCCCTTCTTAAGGATTATATGACTTTTTCCTAATTTTTCACCAAATGAGTTAGGTAGAAAAATTGTTGCTTGATTGTCCACGAGGAGGAACTGTTTGGTGGAATCCAAGGGAGGTTCCGCTTATCTCTTTATGGAAAGTCAAGACCTCATTGATATTGTCTCTGACAAGGAAGGCCCACTCTGCACATACATGACCTTGACTTCTACATATGCTCAGTTTATCCTTCCAAATTAAAAAAAAAAAAAAAAAAAAAAAAATCTCGTGTCAGTCCACCTAATAGTTGCATTTACAATCCCGCCTACATATATGATTCTAGCATGGTGTAATGTAGTGTGATGAAGAGAGTTGGTCAACTCAGAATACAAATGGCTTCACCATTTTATTGGCCATGTGGCTTGGGATGTGGTACTTGACCTCTCTAACCTTCAGTGTGCATTTGGGTAAAATGAAGGTAAAGCAGTATTAATCCAAAAGGATAGATACAAGGACTAAATGAGATAATGACAGCCGTTAGGTAACATTTATTGGAAGGCTCCCATATTCTACGCACTGTTCTAATCTAAGCACCTTACATATAACTTATTTAATCTTCATAACAGCACTGTGAGTTATGTATTGGATTTGTCCTCATTTTTATAGACAAAATGAGGCAGAGTGAGGTTAGGTATCTGGCACATAATTAGAGCTCCTAAAGTTTGTGATTTATAAGTAAATAATATTGGCCATATTTATTTTGAGTTCACCATCCCTTCTTTGAATCTTTTGAATTTCATGCGTTGCTAAAATTGATTTATTCCTTAATTGATTTATGAGAAGTCACAGTCCTGGGGGCAAGCTCCAAATAGGAATGCCTGGATTTTTTTTTTTTTAATTTAAAAAAAAATTTTTTTTGTTCTGGACTTTTTGATGAAGGTTGAAAGGAAGGCATATCTTAATTAGAAATGGATAATCAAAAAGATAAGACAGTAGATGAAAGAGTTCTAAGAGGGTTTCTTTATAAAGCATGTAGAGAAGATGGAAACATTTTTAAAAAGGAAACTATTATGTTTGGAAATAATTTTCAGCTACAAGCTTGGAATCTCTAAATCCACTTCATATATGAATGCTCATGTGCAGACTTTCTCTCCCATTAATAAGTTTTAAGGCCACTGTGGTACTTCTCTATCTGTGGGTTAAAATTATGATGCTGAACATTTTCATTTGGTTAGTAATATAAATGAATGAAATCTAACTGAGCTTAGTAATCTAGATGAGACTATTTTACTGGGTAAATGCTAATAGAACATGGCTTTTTTTCTCTGAGAATAGATTTTGCTACCTTTTCCGTGCCACTCCCCCATTCTTCCTGCACCTCCTGCAAGCTCATAATCTAAACAAACCCTGTTCTTTTTGTAGTTGGTCAATTCAGGAGAAGATGTCCTTGTGTTCTACAATGACCGAGCCTCTTTCCAGACTCTGATCCAGATGATGAGGTCAGAGCGGGACCGGATGGATGAGAATAGCCCTCTCATGTACCACATCCACCTGGTCGAGCTCCTGGCCGTGTGCACGGAGGGCAAAAACGTATACACGGAGATAAAGTGCAACTCCCTGCTCCCGCTTGATGACATCGTCCGCGTGGTGACTCATGAGGACTGCATTCCCGAGGTGAGAAAGCCCAGGCCTGGGGCGTCCCTTCTCTCACCTTGTGGAGTGCGGGACCGCGGCTTGGTGGGAAAGGTCATGGTCCCTGGTCCAGGTGAGGCCCCAACCGAGCTTCGAGAACCACAGCTCATTTTGTAGTGAGGTTTCAGTTTGCTCGAACAAGGAACGTGGAGGGATGTCAGTCTTTTTTTCTGTCTCCTTAAGAAAAGTGGAATTAATCATTCCAGCTCTATGCAACTAGTTTGACCTACTAAGCAAAGAGGATTTGACTTAAATGAACTTCTTCGAAATTAGGTTAAGAGTGGGTTGAGATATAATTCATATGAACGGAATACTCATAAGTAAGCTTATTCTTTGAAAAGAATACACTTACTACAAAAATGATAGAGGATCATAAAGGAAAATTTAGGAACTAGAAATAATCTCTAAGAAAATAAAAGTAATCTAGAGTTTCAAAGAACGGGAGATTCCAAATTCCACAACCTATTAAATTTTTGAAATAAATCCTTCCAGACTTTCTTTTTTCCTAATCATATATTTTGTTTAATAACAAAAAATGGGTCATATGTAATAAAGATTTTATCCTTGTATGTTTTAAAATATATGCTGTTAGTTTGTATTTTAAATGAAATATATAAAATACAGCATATACATTATGTACTAAATATATATTGTTTATGTTTTTATATTTTTTGAAAAGGTAATATATTCATTTAGTTCAAATATCAATAATGGACATTTGATATCCCTTCTAAAAATATTGGATCAAATTTTTTACCTACTTTTTTCTTTTGGGGTGTCTGTATTACTTGTACTAATCTGTAGGAGTTCTTTCTGGGTTATATGCATTGAAAATATCCTATCAATCCATGCCATTTACTTTTAACTGGTGTCTTTACATTAAGAGAAATTCTTAATTTTCATTTAATCAAGTCTGTCTTCTCTATGCTTACAGTTTTTGTTTCATTCACTACCTTGAGATCATGAAAATATTCTCTTCCGTAAGCTTTATATTTTTTGATTTTACAATTGCTAATTTTGAGTATTTAAAAAAATCATATAAATTAAAGCCAGCAGGTGAAACAGTATAACTATGTGGTCCGCTCTTCCCGCTGTTAAGCAAGGCAGCTAATCAATACCACATATACCACCTCATTTTCTTTTTTTCAGTAAAGCCTGTTTCTATCTTCTAGGTTAAAATTGCGTACATTAACTTCCTGAATCACTGCTATGTGGATACTGAAGTGGAAATGAAGGAGATTTACACCAGCAATCACATGTGGAAATTGTTTGAGAATTTCCTTGTAGACATCTGCAGGGTAAGGCTTTCTGGGCTGAGGAGGCAGAGTTAAAGCCTGTGTGTGATTGGGCAGCCCTGTGCAGACATAAGGAATGGGCATTATCGGAACTCTAATTCCTTGCACAGATAGGCAGATGTGGCTCTTATCCTTTCATGCTTCTCATTTCTTCCTACCTTTTGCTCTTAGTTGGGAACGGGTTTTAGTTGTCAAATTTCAGGGAAGAAGATTATTTCTGGTTTCTTTTTCACCCTGTGGACGGATTTGTGGGTGATAAACCAGGACATGTTAAAATCACATTTACAGAGTTTTCTTTTCCTTGATAATACATCCTTTCCTTGAAGGACACTCTCCTGAGCTTGGGCATTTACCTCCCACCGCCTGGTGCTGAAGATTCTGCAAAGCACGTCAGCATCCATCTGCTGTCTCCCTGGCCCAGCAGTCGGGTGGGCTTCATTCAGTTCACTTGAGCAGCTGAGTTCAGTGTTCATTCCAAAGCCACAAGCCTGCTACATAGCAAAGCATACCAGGGAGTTAATATATGTTTTGCAGTGGTGGATTTGGAGGGGGTGGGGCCAGGGGACAAGGTTCTTCAGAGAATAATTGCAAACTATATTCCACTTTTAGAAGTGTATTGTTTATTCAAAAAAGTGCCTTTTAGAATAGTTGAATGTGGTGTTTTCTGCTTGACTATGCAATTACCAGTATGAGGCATGGAGCCTGCAAGAACTTACTTGCTTTCTATCCAAGCACTGCATTCAGTGATATTCAGGTATTAATGTTACAAATCTATTTTTATTCTTTCTCAAACCCCTCCCAGTCTTTTAACCCCATTAGTCTAGGGCAAGGGTTCTTAACCTTTTCAGTTCCATGGATCCCTTTGCTGGTCAGGTGAAAACCATGGACCCCTTAGTAAGTCTACACTACACTGTGTACTATTTAATAAATATATCACACCTGCACCAGCACATCCCAACAAGAATAATGATTTTTTGAATTTCAGTTCAAGTTTACAGACTCCTTGTTAAGAAGCCCTGGTCTAAGGTTTTTGACTTGGAATGGGAGGCCTGCTTTATTTAAATCAAGGCTCAGCAAAATTTTCTGTAATGGGCCACATGATAAATATGTTTGACTTTAGGCACCGTATAGTGTCTGTTGCAGCTCATGGACTCTGCCCTTGCAGTGCAGAAACAGCCATGGCAATGTGTAAATGAATGGGCATGGCTGTGTCCCAATAAAACTTTATTTAAAAAATCAGCCACCATGCCAGCCCACTGGGCCTTACTCTGCCAGCCCTACATTAAATTGTTCAGAAAGGCTGTAAAATCAGTTATTAATTTCATTCTATGAATGTGTCCTCAAACTGCTCTGTATTGAGCTCAGAACAGTCTGTTAATAAAACTTGAATTTAAAAAAAATGTATTCTTTAAAACACTTCTTCTAAATGGCTAATCTTACTCCAAGTAGTGAAATGAAGTAGAGTATAGGTGAAATCAAAGGTCCCTCCTCCCCCCAAAACCTGTGTAGTCAGTTATTCTGAATTACATCCCACTATTTTTAACAATGGATATCAATAAAATGTTCATTGAATGGGAGAGCATTCGTTGTAGGATTTTAGAGTATCAGGCATGAAGGACCACAGTGATATCATTGACTCTCTTGGTTTTATGAATTAGGAAACCGTGGCCCACAGCAGATGAATGGCTTAACCATGAGGGCAGTATTAAAATACCTATAGTTACCATGTTTTCACTGCCCCTTTGGGGTTTTAGACTTGCCATTTGTGATTAGGAAGTTGGAAGAAATCCCATACCAATTTTAATGTTTTATGATTCTACACCATGGTAGCTGAGTAATCTTTTTACATTTTGTCTTTTAATAGGAGAAATATTGACCAGCAGGCTTTTTACCTGTCATTGTAGGGGTAATTAACAGGAGAGGTCACTGATTTGGTAATTGTACAACTGGTGTGCAAGTTTTGATATAATGTTTAAAACATCTGCTTGTCTTCCAGGCCTGTAACAACACAAGTGATAGGAAGCACGCGGACTCAATTTTAGAGAAGTACGTTACTGAAATCGTCATGAGTATCGTTACTACTTTCTTCAGTTCTCCCTTCTCAGATCAGAGTACAACTTTGCAGGTAAGAAATAAAAACGTAGATCCAGGGTGTTCACGGTAGACCTTCAGCAGTTAGACTTGATGCTAATTTGGGAGTGATCAGCCTTAGGTGAAACTCTCTGCAAATCGTTCATAAAAACTTCTTTCCTCTTTGCGGAGGTCACTTTTTCAGGATCTCTTGGAATAAAGACGTACCTGAGGATACTTTCCTGTACTAGATGGTTCTCATGGTTGTTAATTTTCTCCTTAAAACTCTTTGTTCTTTTTTTCCCCTTCGATCTTGTCTCCCATTACTAGAGAGAAGCAGCTCTCAAATAGTTGCAAGCATATCATTAACACATTTTAAAAGACACCTACAGATCTCCCTTTACCTGGGAACGTGTAACCCAGAGTTCCTCAGAAACGGTGTACTGCTGGAGCAGTTCAGCCACACAGCAGGGCCACTGCATTCCAGAGCTCCAGAGGCACTATTTTCGTTGAAGTCCATGTGCATGGCGCCCCCTGGAGTTGTGCAGCCCAGCAGCCCTGCCTGATGATTCTCTGTGTACTGACAGTTTCAAAACCTTGAATCCGTAGATCTGTAGGATGTTTCCATTTTTTTTTAAACTTGGCAAGATCTCTCTATAATTTACGTTTAGGTCAGTTGCTGGGGCATTCCTACTGTAGGTGCAGTTGCGGAGTGAACGCTGGTGTTGGTCTCCATTGGGAAGAGGAGAAATATTAACTGTTCGTGTCATGGAGAAAGATGGAAGCAGTGCTGGGGCTGATGGGTGGCCTAGGCTGCTTGGCTTTCAGGCAAATAATCTGAATTAATGTACATTCGCTAAGGGAAGAGTGATTCATGGTCAATGTAATACACACTGCTGCCATTTCCTCGGTGCTGCTGTGTTCCAGTAACTATGCAAAGCAGTCCATATGAGCTGAGAACAGCCTGTGAGGTAGAGGGTAGTATCCCCATTTTGAAGCTGAGGGTCAGAGGGTTTATTACAATGCCCAGCTATGGTCACAGCTGTTGAGTAGCATAACCATGATTTCATTCCAGTTCTGTCAGACTCTAAAACTTGAATTCTGAAACTTTTATTGAGGTGTGTTTTCCTAGGGACTGGTGATAACCTTCTATTTGGTTTAGAAATGACTTTAGCAGTTAGGCTAAAGTGTCAGACTGTTACAGTGCTGCCTTTAGAATGTCTACACATGCTTCTTGAGTAATTGGGGAAGAGCAGCTTGTTAGTTCATAAGCACATGAATTATTGGAGACCAGACCGTGCTCCTTATACAATACTATTATACTAAGAGCCAGCCAGGAAACCTCTTTGTGTTAATGAGATTGGACTTGCTTCTCTTGTGATTTAAAGTGAAAATCGCCATGGCAATACCCATTCTCCTATAGATCATGAAACAGTATTGCAAAACCAAATGCCAAAAGTAAATCAGTCAAATTGGAAAACCATTAAAACAGGTACTTGTGTTTTGGTTGTTCACCTTTATCTCTGCTCTTTCCTTTTTACCCTGCCTTGTTCTGAACCAGTTTTTGGTCCATCTAACAGCGGGCATTGTCAGAGAAATGTCTTTTCAATATAAATGGTGTAACTCCCTAGCAAGGCCCAACTTGTCCATATATATTTAGAATGTAAGTTTTTTTTTAGGGTTTTTTTTTAAAGGGGTCTTATGCCTTTCCTGAACATATATCGTCAAGAAAGACTATTTTTGAGGCTCTCATTGTCTATTTTATTTTGTTTACCTGTTGAAAGCCGTATGTCTTTTCTCCTCAGCTAGAGTTTTATTTTCATTCTTCCCTCCCTCCCCACTCACATTTGTAAAAGAGGAAAATAGTGAACTTAAGTTTAGCTGTGATAGTTAAGGTGACAGTGGCATGTCTAGGTGGCAGCTGGAAATCTGGGATCCAGGGAACCAGCATAGAATTTTGGTGGCTTTAGAGCAGGACAAAACCAATAGACCTAACATCCAGATATAGAACACTTCAGCCAACAGCAGCAGAATACATGTTCTCCTCGAGGGGACATGGATCGTTCCCCAGGAGAGACCAAACCTTAAATCACAAAACAGTCTCAATAAATTCAAAAACATTGAAGTCATACATTGTATCTTCTCCAACCACAATAGAATGAAGCTAGAAATCAATAACAGAGGGAGAAAGGGAAGGTTCACAAATACGTGGAAATTAAACAACGTACTCTTAAATGGCTAATGGGTTAAGACAAAATCACAAGGGAAGTTAGAAAATATCTTGAGGCAAATGAAAATGAAAACACAACGTACCCAAACTTATGGGATGCAGCAAAGATAGTGCCGAGAGGGAAATTTATAGCTGTAAATGCTTTCATTAAAGAAGAAGAAAGATTTCAGATCAGAGCCCTAACCTCAAAACTGGAAGAACTAGGAAAAAAAGAGCAAACTAAGCCCAAATGAGCAGAAAGAAGGAAATAACAAAGGTTAGAACAGAGCTAAATGAAATAAAGAATTAAAAAAACAAAAGTTGGTTCTTTGAAAAGATCAATAAAATTGACAAGCCTTTAGCTAGACTGACAAAAAAAGGGGGGGACAAAAATGACTAAAATCAGAAATGAAAAGGGGGACATTACTGCTGACCCCACTGAAATAAAAAGGTCTGTAAGAGGATACTATAAACAACTGTATGCCAACAAATTGGACAACCTAGATGAAATGGACGAATTCCTAGAAACACACAAACTACCTACCTTGACTTAAGAAGAAGTAGAAGACCTCAACAAACCAATAACTAGTAAAAAGAGTGTATCAGTAAACAAACACTTCCCAAGAAAGAAAAGCCCAGGATCAAATGGCTTCACTGGTGAATTTACCAAACATTCTAAGAAGAATTAACACCAATTCTGTGCAAACTCTTCCAAAAAATTAGAGTGGGACATAGTTGGGTTCAAATCCCCATACTGCCCCTTCCTAGCTCTGGGAACTTGCATAGATCACTGAAGTTCAGAACCTCTTTTCTTAAATATCACACAGGGATATAATAACCTTGCAGAGTTACCGTGAGAGAATGTTTAGAAACATCTAGCTCAATGCCTGGCACATAGTAGGCACTTCATAAATGGTAGCTTATACTATTTTTTGCCAGACAGGTGCTGTGAGGGCCACTTATGCCTTATGGCCACGGTTTTTCCATATATTGCAATATCCCTTGTACCTAGCATTGTGCCCAGCACAGTGCTCAGGTGTTGAATGAGTAAATGAATCAGTGATGCGTGATACTCAGGAGAGTGGTAGAGAGCAAAGATAAACCTTTTCTAGTTGAAGTCTTGGCCAGAAAAATGCAGTGTCTGGCTTGAAGGGAACTGTGCCAAGCACAGATTATTAAGGATGGGATTTCAAAGAGGTCAGAGGAAGATCCAGGCGTTATGGTAGCAGGATGAGATTCATGAGCAAAAAGGAACTTGGGTATCAAGAGAGGAGAGAATTTAGGGAGAAGGTGATGGACAGCCATGTCCCCTTTTGCCCAAGAAATTGAGTGGACTGATACTGGCAAAGTCCATTGAATTTGGGCAATTAGGAGGCCATTTCTCTGACAGCTTATTCATCTTTTGTATATCCAGATACTAGATGGAAGCAGAGCAGATGCTCAATGAATATGGACTCAATTGAAAAATTTTGTAATTTTTTTGTCTTTTTTTAAATTTTTATTCAATTGAAATTAATTTAGTTGAAGGATACTTCTTTCTTGGTGGTATGCTGTTGGATCCCCATCCCCCTGTTGCACCTGTCAATAGGGTGGTGCTTCCTTCCTAGGGTCATGGGGAGGGTCAGAGGAGATACGTATAAAGCGCTCAGCACAGGGCCTGCATGCAAGCGTGCGCTTGGTAAATGGCTGCTCTCCTGGGCGCTGTGAGTTAGCTCAGGGTTTAACGAGCTGCCACAAGGCTCAGGGACTGTTGAGTGTAGTCACCCATCTGCTCCGTAAATATCAAGGTTTCTCAGCAAATTTCTCAGGCTGCCTGTGCTCCTGCCCTCTGTTAGTAACACAGTGTCACCTCTTGGTCAGCCATGAGGTATAGGACGGAAAGTACTTCCTGAAGAAGGCAAGAATGTTCTAGTGCCAGGTGAACTTGGTAAAAAGAGCACAGATTTTTGGTATCAGACAGCCCTGAAGTCAACTCCCTGCTCTACCATTGCTTCTTAGTTCTTTTGCACACGTTCTTTAACCTTTCTGGGCCTTTGTTTTTTTATTTCCAGCATAGAGATAACACCTATGACCTAGAATTGTTATTGAGGTCCAAATGAGATCATATGGGAAGTACCTGGCACGAAGTACACACTTAATAAATAGGAGTTCTCTGAATAATGTTTATAGAGGAGGTTTTGAATTTTTCTTGGTCTGTTTTATTTTCTTGTAATAGACTTCCTTTTCCCCTAGCACTTTCAGTTGCTTTTCTTTTATCTCTCTAGAGTTTTTCAATACATTTTTCTTTGCTGTATAATATATTAACCTCCTGTTGTTTGTTCGGAGGGGCTATTTAAGTCCCTTCCCCCTAAACTAAAGACCAATGGAGTAGCTCATCATATACAGTGATCTTTGCCTTGCAAGTGGATTCAATGGAAGATTGAGTGCTCTTGCTTTAAAATGAGTACAAATTTATACCTTTGTAGAGAGGAATAAATCCTGCCATGTAGTTAGCTTCCAAGTACTTGTCTTCAGTAAATGAATACTTATAAAGAGTTATGAGCAGAACTGTCTTTTCTTTATATTATTGAAGACATTGCCAGAATTAAAGAGGTAAATAGCGTTCTAGCCAAGATCCACTTATCAGTTCGTATTTCCTGAGTGGAATCCAGATTCTACTCATAGAATATTTTGTGTGAAAAGAACTTGGGAATTGATCTGCTTCAAGCCAGTTATTTCATATGTTGGGTGAAGCTAAAGCTCAGAGAGGTGAAGTAATTTGCCTCAAGTTACACAGTTGTTGGTAGCTGGACAAGAATCTTGGTCTCTCAGACTTTGATTCTACTGCTCCTTCTTGTGGCCAAACTTAGATAAAATCAAGTTTGTGCATAGGTTTGAAATACTTAGGAATTTCTCTTCTTTAGCTACGTAATGTCTAGAGTCCAGCTCATAACCAAGCAGTTCCCCCCACTCTTGCCCAAAGGTGCATTAACCCATAGTTCAAGGCCCAGCATCTACTTCTGATTGCCTCGGCAATCTATACAGGAAAGTCCGCTTTTTACATTGCCTCTCGACCTTTCTTGCAGACTCGCCAACCTGTCTTCGTGCAGCTGTTACAAGGTGTTTTCAGGGTTTATCACTGCAACTGGTTAATGCCGAGCCAGAAAGCCTCCGTGGAGAGCTGTATTCGGGTGCTCTCTGATGTAGGTAAGACTTCATTTCAGTTTGGATTAAACATGATGAAAAAGAATCACCTGACAGATATACAGGCTACACTTATTGAGCACATGGGATAGCTTTCCTAAGGTTATACAGATAGGAAGTCATGGAGCCCAAACTGGAACCAGGGTCTTCTTGAGTCTCAAACCTGGCTTGTATCTAATAAGCCAGCATTTCCCAAAATAAGAGCCGGTGAGTCCCAAAGTAAGGTGGTTCTGGAAAAACAAGATTCCACGGATAAATGTTAGGCAACTCTTGGCAGGTCACAGAGCATGCATGCTCGCTCAAGGCCCTGGGAAGTCCCTCATTCAAGAAACTAATTTGTTTAATCCGGAAAAACATATTTGACCATATGGAAACTTTTTCTTTTTCCTGCAAAGCACCTGTCAGTATCCTGAGGAACACCCTTTCTCAGAAACAGTGCACTACTCCCTTTACTTCTTAATCATAAATGTTTCTCCTTTGCCTCCTCCATTTCCCCACATGTCTCGTGTCTCACAGGCAGCTTTGAAAGGAAGTTATGAAAATTGCTGATTCCTTTACCCTGACTTTGTCAGACCTTTACCTTTTTACCCCTACATAAATGCTATGCAAAAGGATAAGCTTCTTGCCTAAAGTTGAGAAAAGAGTTCTTCGCCTGTGGTAGCTAGTTAGATCCCAGCGAACATTAACTAGAAAATCAAGACAGCTGGAGTTCGTAGCACTCTTTAGTGGCTGTCCAGCAAGTATGGATAGTGTTTATTAGGACTCCTTGCCTGAGTTTCTGAAGTCTCATATGGCAGTATTGCTGTTTTAAAATTTTTATTATTTATATGACAATGTTTCCCATAAATGGGTAGGCTTTTTACAGTATGTACACTACAGTAATTCGTGATATGATACCCCAAGCTAACCTTCCGCTGTCCCCATGTATGATATATGCATCTACAGGATGTTCTTACTGAGGCCAAAGAAAATGTATGAGTCCTTGCCACAGAAATTCGTTGTCAGTTAGAATATGAGGAAGTCACTGACTTAACTAGCCCAATGATCATTGTGAAAGCTTCAGTACTCTTGGCAGTGATGCCAAGATGTGAAAAGACAAGGAGAGTTTATGTTTGTGAATGGCAGGGCATAAAAACAGCACAACCCATTAGCTCCAGGAACTTTGTCCTTATGTTTCTTGGTGAATTACCTGCTCCTGACTAAAATCTACACCCAGAGTCCACTGTTTTAGGTGTTTAACTTGAAAAAGCCTATTCAAGGCCCATAGTTTCTACCTGAGATGAGTGTGTCCCATATATACTGCTTTTTAATTTTTTTATTATTTCTATTTTTCTTGAAAACCCATTTTCTATATTAAATTGTTAGAAAGCTGTTGGCTGATGGTTCCTTTCCCTAAATTGTGTTTTGTTGTTGGGGTTGAAATGATCATTTCTCAGAGTCCTCTTTTCAGGGTGCTGGAGATGTTTTTACAATGAGACAGGTAATAGAGCACTTTCCTGTTTTCAATGTTTGAAATAGAGCACAGAAATAGTTGTCTTATTTTTTGGAGGGTGGTAGATTTCCCATGTGGGAAAAAGGATTATAAATATTGGTAATCATCTTTTTTCACATTAACCTTTTTTTGGGAATAACTGCAGATTTACAGGAAAGTTGCACAGACAGTACAGAGTGTTTGTGCATAACCCTCACCCAGTTTCCCTCACTGTTAACCTCTTACATTTTGTCAAAACTGAAAAACTGACATTGATACATTGCTGCTAACTAACCTCCAGACTTTATTTGGATTTTACCAGTTTTTCCACTAATGTCCTTTTTCTTTTCCAAGATCTTGTCTAGGCTGCCACATTTGCATTTAATTGTCAGGTCTCACTAGGCTGCTCTGCTCTGTATGAGTTTCCCAATCTTTTCTTCTTTTTCATGGCTTTGACCATTTTGAGGAGTACAGGTCAGGTACCCTGTAGAATGTCCCCCAATGTGGATTTGTCTGATGCTTTTCTCATGATTAGAAAGCAGGAGTTATCCTTTTTTAATAGAGGGAAAAAGAGCCTATATCAGAAGAGTAGCTTATGTCACTGTAAATATTATCTTTTGTAATATGTTTGGCTTAAATCAGCATTCTGTAGCTTGTTGTATACAAAGTGAAATTTGAGAGAGAATCTTTGGAAAATCAGTTCTTCGTCCAAATTACCAAGACAATTGCCTGTCTTGGTAATTCTTAAAATGCTCTGATACATCAGAGACCGTAAACAGTCATTCATTGAGGAAACCCATTTAACTTCAACTCTGAATTGCCAAATTTAATGACTTTAGAACATTTTCGCATTCCTCAGAGCTGCTGCCTTCCCTCTCCAGAATCCACACTGAGAAACCTTAACCTAAAGGATGTTAAAGTTAAGTCGAGCTCCTCTGTATTCACACTCAATTCCATGCAAGCCCAACACATTTATGAGCGTGGAAGAATCTGTCCGATGGATAATGGGGAGTTACATTTCTCCCTCAGTCGTCCCCACAAAAGTTGTAGGCTCACAAGTTGTCTTTCTTGTGTGCAGCTAAGAGCCGGGCCATTGCCATCCCTGTGGACTTGGACAGCCAAGTCAACAACCTCTTCCTCAAGTCCCACAACATTGTGCAGAAAACAGCTATGAACTGGCGGCTGTCAGCCCGCAATGCTGCCCGCCGAGACTCTGTTCTGGCTGCTTCCAGAGACTACCGGAACATCATTGAGAGACTGCAGGTAATACCTGGTGCTGGGAGAAGTGGTGCTTAACCTGGCCTGAGGTTGTTTCCAGACATAGCAGTGCTTCCTGGGACCTCAGGAAATCCAAGATTGGCCATAGGGAGATGTCTGTGTGGTGCAGTGAGCGGACAGAAGAGAGTAATAATGCATGAGGGCCGGGATCGTAAAGCTACTTGGGGAGAGAACATCTCCTCACAAAGTCAAGGTCTTTAAAGCTTATCCTTAGACTTACAGATTTCTTTGGGAAGAATGGGGACTCTGCTCTTATTAGGAAGGAGTATTTAAATATTATAAGAGGCTGCCTAGACTAAGGGCACAAGGGTCCCATTTTTCCTGTCAGGATGGTTCGCTGCCTGAATCAGCAGGTAAACAAGTGTAATGATGCCTGAGAGAAGAGTTGGTATCAGAATTAGTCAATGAAAATAAACGTATTACTAAATTCTTGCTAGATTGTACTCATTTTTTCTTAGTGCCTACCAGGTGCTCTGCTCTCCCTTTGTTAAAGGGGAGAATAGCAAGTATTAGAGCGATGTTAAATGCTTAAACATATATCTTAACATGAACTTTTTTTAAACAAGTGCTCCAAGCGATGGAGAGTCACAGATCTTTAGGATGTAGCTGCCTCAGTTCTAATCCTGGCTCCACTGCTTAGCAGTTGTCACCGTGGGGATGCTACTTCTCTGTGCTTCAGTTTTCTGATCTGTAAAACAGGATAATAATGACACCTCCTTCGGGGTTGTTGGGAGGATAAAGAGAGTTGATACATGTTCCAGTTATCTATGTCACTGTGAAAAATCACCCTAAAACCGAATAGTTTAAACCAGCAACAATCATTATTATCTTTAGTTATCCTGGGGGTTGACTGGGCTCAGCCAGGTATTTCTGCTCAGGGTCTCTCATCCGGTCCCGGTCAGGCGGTGGCTGCAGTTGGTTGGACTCATCTGGAAGCCTTACTCCTCGCAGGCTGGGCAGTTGCTGCTGTGGTCCCTGAGGCCTCAGCTGTGGAAGTTGACCGAACATCTCCTTGTGGGCTTTCTCACAGCACGGCAGCTGGGTCCCAGGGCGATCATCTCTAGAGAGAGAGAGAGTGGAAGCTGTGTTGCTTCAGAAGCCACATTGTATCACCTCTGTCATACTCTGTTGGTCAAGGCAGTCACAAAGTTCCACTTAGGTTCAAGGAGAAGGGACATAGACCACCATTCGATGACAGGAATGTCAGAGTCACAGTGTGAGAGAAACGTGTGAGGTAGGATATATTGCGGTGGCCATCTGTGGAAAATGCAGTACACACAAAACACAGCGCGTGGCAGGTAATGAGCACTCGGGAAGTGAGAGCTGCTGTTGTAATTATCATTACTCCTGTTAGTGCTGTTACTACTATAGCTATAATAATAATTATTATTATTAGATGAAGTAACTGAGTCTTTGTGGGGCTACATAACTTACCTAAAGGCAAAGGAATTGATTGATTCATCAACCCCATGCTTGACTCTGGGGTGCTGTGGTGAGCAAAAACAGAAACCATCTCTGCCTTCATGGAGACTCAAACATTAAAGGGAAGATAGGTATTAGTCAGCTAATCAAACAGATAAATGTAAAATGTGAGAGGAACAAATGCTACAGAGAAGTGAGGAGTGCTGTGAGAGACTCTGAGGAGAACCTAATCTTATCTGGGTTGGGGGTCCAGGAAGCCTTTGCTGAGGAGCCAACATTAAACATGGGACATATTTAAAGGAAAGAACAGAAGGGAAGGAAACAGCATGTTAAGACCATGGTATAGGAGAGAACGTGGCACATACCGAGACCAAAAGAAAATTAGTGTGGCTGGAGCTCACGTTGCTGGGTGGGTTGACAGGCTGTGCAGGTCAAGTTAAAAATTTCAGCCTTATTAGGAGAACCAGTTCTTAAAGGCAGCTTGCTTCCCAGTGATCCCACTGTGTTTTAGAAGGAGGAGAGCTATTGTGGACTTACAATTGTACCTACACAGTATTTTTCTTGCCTGCTCCAACTAAATAAGAAATTATCTACCACCTAACAAATCAGTTTCTCGTGCCCTTCTTAGATTTGTTATGTAATTCTTGGAGAAGAAAATAAAATTCTTAGGTATATAATGCTTGTTATAAAGTCTTGGCCAGTGGTTTACAGGGGTTCCTCATTATCCAATTAGTTATTTTATGAGTCCCTGTAGTTATGAGATTGCCTAGGAGAGGAAAAGTTATCATCATGTTAAGAAATTCACCTGCAAACTGACCACCTATATAATTAATCCCCATTCAGGCATCCCTCTCACTTAACACTGGCATCTTTCCCTGCCCATCGCTTCTCCATCTTTGTCTGTCAGTCCCTCTCTGATTGCCGAATGTTATACATTGACAACACAGTGCAAATCAGTTGCAATGTAAAGTTTAGATCTTGGAAAAGATGCAGGATTTCATGCAGTATACAAACATGATGTTGAAGGACTAATTCAATCCCATGCAAATGCAGTTGTCAAACAAGGGTCTGCCAGAGTTAGAACCAGTAACTAATGAAGGTGAGAAGATTGATTGGGTGCTTCCAAAGAGAGGAAACTGTTGAGGAAACTCATGAAACCCTCAGGCAATTTTGCAAAATTGTCCTTTTTGGTTGAGCTGTGAAAGTCAAATATCAATTAAGGAATGTTGCAGTGTACTATCTTATAATCTTATTGGGAAAATTGCTCTTTCCACACCCCTCCAAAAAAAGTTTGATTCATTATTTATTCATCCTAAGCATTGTTGTGTGATTACAATTATCACCCAAATTTTGTTAAATATAAGTTACGATAAAATTAACTTCATATATTTTTATTTTCTGGATGATACATGAGTTCATTATTGACCATTACCAGTGAAATTTGGGTCCCTAATTAAGGTGAATGCAATTTAAGTGGCCTTTCCATGCAGATTTCCTTGGTTAACCAGGCCCTAGTGTACTCTCCAACGTGCTGTGTTCTGTCCCTAAACTTGACAGCATGCCTGTAGTTAGGTTAGGGCTCACCAAGCCAGAGAACAGGCCTTAGCATCTTTTGAAGATATTTTCTCATCTGTTTTCTGCCATTTGCCTTTATATGGTGTTTGTTGTGTTGGTTTTGCTGCTCTTTCAACTTTTCTCTGTTTTCCTTTCCTACAGCTATGTGTTTTGCATTTGAAGACCATCATGCTATCAGGGTACATGTATTTAGCATGTTGATACAGCATGTTCATTCATTTGTGTTCTCATTTTTATATGACTTATTATATGAATAATTCGTGTTTTGTTATGATCGGACAATACTGACAAATATTGATATGTAGAAGGAAATTAAAATCGCCTGTGATCCCACCACTCAGAGCTAACCAGTCATCATATTTTAGTAGTATTTGGTGTGTAACCTTTAGATATTGATGCTGCTTATAAAGATAGGGTCATATAGTGATACTATGTTTGACCATTTTTACACTCATGTTGTAGACATCTTTCCATGTTAAATATATTTTTTGCCTTATAATTTAAAAGATATGGGATGATCCTGGGAGTAGCGTTAAGACCATCTCACAAGAAGGAGTGGTGGGAATGTTGACTTTTTAAAACTTTGTTTTCTATATCAGAGGCTAATGCTTCAGGTAACCATCGTGTGACATTTAATAATTTGAGATAAATACCAGAAAAAACTAAAGTTAATCTAACCTAGTCTAGCCTGTGCATCATGTTTTAGTCAGAAATCAATGTTGTCCCCCTCCCGTGGTCAGCATCTGGGGCTGAATGTTGACTGAGGCTGTGCTTCCATTCCAGGACATCGTTTCAGCCCTGGAGGACCGGCTGAGGCCCCTGGTGCAGGCAGAATTGTCTGTGCTCGTGGATGTACTCCATAGGCCCGAGCTGCTCTTCCCAGAGAACACAGATGCCAGAAGAAAATGTGAAAGTGGGGGTTTCATTTGCAAGTAAGCGGCCTCTCTCTCTGGGGCGGTGCCATTGCCAGACCCCAGGTGACCAGGCAGAGCATTTGTCTCTGAAGGAGGAGCTGTCCTGATTTGTAACTTTGATGAAGGTCGTCAGCTAGGTCCTGACCGGACCACCTCGCAGAAAGTTTGTAGTGAGTTCTTATTTTGGGTGAGAAGTTTTCATTTTACCTGCACGCCCCTTTGTTCATTCACCATTCCACAAGTGTTGACGAGGCCCCACCGTGTATGTGATAGAGACGTAAGAAGCCGTGATATCAAACCACCTGGACCTCACAGTCTTTTCCCAGCAGCTTGGCAGCTGCGTAGTCTGTGCCTCGGGGCGTAACCTAAAAGAGCACCCGCTGGTGCCATGACCAGAAATCTCTGTGTGATTTTTAGCATCAGGTTGCTTGTTTAGCTTGAGGGTGGGCTCTAGCTATGAGTGTCTTACTTTTCTAAGCCCCTCTAAGGCCAAGACTGTGGATAAGGGAACACTGAGTATTCACCCCAACCATCATCCTCAGATTTTTTTTTATACTGCTGGCATATTTTACCAGCAGTCCTCAGTGGAGTCCTCAGCAGTCCTCAAACACTCATAAATGAGCAGGTTTGAGTGGGCCTCTGTCTCGTTTCTCTTCTCCAGGTAACCTGCACGTAGATGGCGGACTCCTGCCCAGTGGGCTTGTTTGCTGATACTGGCCAGCAGGTGTCGCCCTGGAGACACAGTCACTGTGGCTGTTCTCAGTTCAGTGAAGGCCCTGAAATAGGGTTTAACCTGGGAGCCCTTAACTGACTCCTTAACTGACCAGATACCATAAGTTGTTTGCAAAGTGTTTAT
Organism: Cabassous unicinctus; assembly: GCA_029593785.1. Taxonomy (NCBI): domain Eukaryota; kingdom Metazoa; phylum Chordata; class Mammalia; order Cingulata; family Chlamyphoridae; genus Cabassous; species Cabassous unicinctus. The sequence goes on along the minus strand of JAQZBX010001924.1, from coordinate 27,615 downwards.
TAATTTAAAGATCATTGCAGGGACATAATTCATGGTTTTGCCCCCATTCAGGTTAATAAAGCATACTAAGCAGCTGCTAGAGGAGAATGAGGAGAAGCTGTGCATAAAGGTCCTGCAAACCCTCAGGGAAATGATGACCAAAGACAGAGGCTACGGAGAAAAGGTACTGTGTTTTATTTCTTTTAAAACCACGTTTTACTATTAAACAAGATGGGCGGCATGATGGTTAGGGATCCACCTAAGTTCAGATCTTACGTTATTGACTGAGGGGGTAATTAAAAAAAAAAGCTATTTGTCCTGCCCCTAAAGGTAGCCATAGTGCTTGACTGTGTCCTTTAAAAGTCACATACACTTATTCCTCCCTTATAGGCTGATTGCCACATAATCTGAAGTCAGAACTAGCACTTGCAAGTTTTCACATCTGTTTAAATTCCCAATGAAAATGCAGATGCTTCTTGAGTATGAAAGCGTGCATTCCTGAAGTTTGAGTTCCAGCTAAGCATACCTATGGGTTTCTTGGCTGCTGCTTTCTGGTGAGATGTTGTGCAATCCTTCCAGTGCATCTAGAAATTCCCTCCAGTTCTGACTGGAATTAAGACAGGCAAACTCTGCAATTGCACAATGAACGTCCCTGTGACCTGATACCTCTTAGCATATGCGGTGAGCAAGGTTATGCTGAGACCATCCCTGACCCTTGGGGTCCTGGTCTCAGTGGGACAAAGGCAGTCCCTGGCCCTGCTGTTGTGCCCCCAGCAAAAAACTCAGAACAGGTACCAGAATTTGAGTCTAAATCTCACCAGTTTTCTTTGACTGTAATTCTGTTCACTCACTGTCTTAGCTGTTGTAACAACAATTTCTGAGTCGGTGAGTACACAGATATCATTGATGTACTCCAGATACCCAGAAACTTGCTTATTCAGCTCTGTGAAGAAGCCTTGCTCATTAAATCACAGCTTTCCTTGTCAAAACGAATGGCAGCAACCAGATTAATTACTGCAAGTATGAAAGTCAGCAGGAATCTGGATTTCTAACCTAAGTAATAGCTCTCCTTAATATTAGGGTAATTTTACCTATAAGAGTCTTGTGTTCAGTGTGTGTATAAGAGAAGAGAAAACAGAAAAGTATACAACCCTTCATAAACCTTTTAAATGTCACTCTAAATTTTACAAATATGTCAATTAAAAGATAAATAAACGTTAACTAATTTTAAAATAAGTTTCTATAACTCAGTAGGAATTTTGTGGAGGAAATTGGCCAGAAAAGGTTTTGTAAATATAAATAATAGAAGCTAAGAACACGAGTTCTCACAGGGGAGGAGCTGTCCCTATAAACGCAGGGTAGGGCTGGTTTACCAAAAAAATATATGCGAACCAAACAAATATTTAATAGCCATTTATTTCGCAAAATCCTTACTTTTTAAAAAGTCAGCGTTAAAAAGTGATTCTAGTTACAGAAGTTCGCTGCCCATAATAAAGTGAACTTTACCAAAGGGGCCTTAACCAGCTGAGGGCTTCGATTTTCCTCTGTTGGGATATAAAGCCTAATCTGATTTTAAAATACGGACACCATAGTTTTCCCTTTTGCCAAAGTTCCTTTCTGTAACTGAGGTATTTAAGTAAACGGTGATGAGGACCATCCCTTTGGCATCTCTGCTCCACATCCAGGGAACGTTGCAGGTTGTAGTTGTAAATTCATTTCCCTTATGTTTTCTTTTCATAACATGGAAAGTAGAACTGTTAGTTTACTGAGACTCTTGCTTGGCGGATAAGTACTTCAAGGTCTTTTGGGGCATATGGAAGGTTTCCTTTCACGTTCCCATCCCCTACCCAGTAATGCCAACTGGCAGGGCATCGTCACAGACCCCAGGTGTGCCAGGCCTGGAATGTTGAGACACTGCCTTTTATGAAGCTCGTGGGGGTATAAAAGCACAGTCAGTGGAGATCACTGTGAAAGAGTAAATCGTCAGGGTTTAAAGACAGTTCTTGGGCCCTAGCTCAAATCCATTTCAGCTGGTGAAGAAATTAATCATACCCAAGCAGAGAAGCTTGGAGGGAATGTGACATTTCTTTCCAGTCTGGTTGGGGCTGTCATCCCCCTTCATGAAAGGTAAAATACTTAGGCAAATACGAGAACTGCCATCAAGCCAAGGAAGACATTCTAGGAAGCCATGCCAGTCAGCAACCCCAAGACCTAAAGGAAATGCTGGCAATGCTTCTGGCCTAGTGCTTCAACTGTTGGAAAATGCTGCTTAACCATTCACATTAACCGAACGTTGAAAGAGAGAGGAACTAACCTCTTTCTGTTTTTCCTGATCTGGCACTTTGTACCACTTTGTCCTATTATACTAAGACTCTTTGAGATGCTTTTAATGGTTTCCTTGCTGTCCCCATTTGACTGAAGAAGCATGATGTACAGGGCAGGCCAACTTTTTCAAGGATAGAAGTAAATCAAAGCCAAGAAGCTAACCTTTCTCAGGCAAACCACTTGGCTTTATTGGGTAAAATAAAGGAGGTGTTCTTTGGGCCACATGCCAAGGACACAAGGGCAAGTGGTGAGGCTGTTTCTGACCTTCCATCCTGATTTTCCTATTAAGTTCCCTCTAAAGTGGAAATGATCCCATGACTAACACCTCCCTGGATATGTCTAGGGTTGCTCTGCTTCCCTGACCTCTCCTAAATCTTCATAGTCTTGGAACCTGATTTCAAGGGGACTTGAGCATCGCCTCCTCCAACTCTTATCTGCACTTGAGGAGGCTGGCTGTATTTGAAAGTGATTGCCCAAGGTCATGCAGAAAGTCTCACCAGGTCAAGATTAGAACCTGGGTTTCCTGACTCCCCATGCAGTGTCATTTCCAGCCCTCCCCAGGGAGTGCCCACCATGTGTGTGGAACATGTTTCTTGTCTGTTTTCTAAACTCTAAAGGCAACAGGACTTAAAGGCCTTTTGTCATCTCTGCTTTTTTGTTCAACATTTAGAATTTAGTCAAGGTCACAGATGAAAAAGAAAGTTGAAATCATTATTTTCCTGTTCAAAAAAGTTGGTGTGCTTGCAGGGATCTCCTTGCCTGAAAAAAAAAAAAAAGGCTGTTGAACTATCAGCCATATTAGTAAACAGACTAAAGCTTAAGAGAATCACTGGCAGACTGACTTACACTTTTTACATGTCATACACACCCATTGGTTTTCTGGACACCTTAAATAGCAATGATAACACGTATTGACTTCTTGTTATATGGCAGTCGCTATACAAAGCACAGTCCATACAGCCTAGAGGTAGATCTCACTATTGTTATCAACCGTTTTCATACATGAGGGGAAAAAAAACCATAGGCTTAGAGTAGTCCAGAAACTTGCTAATAACAAGGGAGCCAAGAATTCAAACCAAGATGGACTGATTCCAGAGTCCTTGCTCTTTACCACCATTAATAAGTGAATAGACTGGTCCCACTTGAGTGTTTTGAAGTCCTCTGAGTTTCACATTGGTTTCCATTACTTTACACGATTCTGTAAACGTCATGGATAGTGGTCCTGAGAGCGTGGAATATCTAGAACGTAAATATCTAGTCTTCAGCTCAGCTCTGATTTCTCACCCAGTTGAAAATATCCTCCGATTGAAGTCAAGTGACTTTACAAGTCAGTGATTGTCCCGAGGTCATTCATAAACTCTAGTTTTGATCGGGCCTTGCCCAAGGGAGTCAGATCAGAGAGTAGTGAGCAGTTTCCACTTCTCTTGTTCCATTGGCCTGAGAAGAGCCCATCCAAGACCTGTCACACTTGATGGCAAGGAATGGGCCAGTTGAAGAACACTAAAAGAACTTTAATCATGATCACTTAGGGATTAAGAAAATCACCTTTAGCTATTATGTCTCTGAAATGGAAAAGATCAGCAATGCGTAATCTTCTCAGAGGGGGTAAATATAAAATAAAGAAATATTAAAAATCCCCACCAAAATATCTGTGAAATACATTTTTGTAAGATACTTGAAGTATCTTTCTATCCTATGCATTCAAGTTAACAAACTTTAAAATTAAATTAGGACTGTACAAATGCTCTTTGTGCAATGCCTACTAAACTCAGTTTTTAATCTACAGATGAAACCATGTCCATGTTTAAAAGAAAATAACCTACCCAAGCTAAATATCCCTAAAATTTAATCTGAACCTCTCTAGAACCCATAGAGAGTCCCCAGACCCTGCTTGAAAAGGAAACATAGTTTGGGTGTTGGACATTCTGTAGTTCTTCTGTGGCTCTTATATGAAGCTGCTGTTGACTTAAGATTTTAGTCAAAGAGCTTTGGAAAGAAATTCAGAGACCAGGAAGTAATGTAAAAGGATATCTCAGAATTGTCTTAAAATCCATTTCCTTTCTGAATAGTAGTCGCTGTTTTAGAACCTAGACTATATGACCTCAGGTAATGTCACTGTTTTCATTTCATACCAGTTGTAGGCCCCTATTGATTATCTGTGCCTCTTATCTCCAGGTGAATATTAGCATTCCCAGCTACCAGTGTTTCTGATAGCAACTTAAATTTGCAAAATGTGCTAAATATTAATGAAGCACAATAAAAGTCAGTTGACGATCTTCCATCTATCCTTAAACAAGCATAGTTTGAAAATCCTTTTTTTTTTTTTTTTTCCCTTGCCCTTGATGCTAATAACTCCCTTTACTTGTTATTAATCCAATAATATCATTTGTTTAGGTACTAAGCATCCTAGTGGCGGGGGGAGGCGGGTGTTTCTGTTAATCATCAGGCTTTGGGGTTTCTAGTCTTGAGATATGTTGGTCTCATTAGTCTCTGAAGTGGAAGTTGGTTCCGATTGAGCCCAGCTACAGTTTGGGCCCCAGGCTACCACTGAATCATAGAATGATTCAAGAGATGAAATCTCCGTAGCAGAGCTGATCCTACTCCAGTCCTCTACTCCGTCTTTCCCACCTTCTGAAAAACAAGGTCCTTGATCAGGGAATTGGCCCTTGCTCACAGCTCTGTTCAAGTTCTCATGCCTCTAGAAGAGCCCAAGGGTGCAGTTCTGGGCTCTTGGTTACCTGATCTGTGAGGTTTGGTGCCTGTTCTGTTCCACTGCTCCAAGCAGCTTCTGCTGTGAGCTGTGGCAGTGCCCAAATACTCGAACCTCTAATATGGTGATGGCCGTTTAACTGTGCTTTCAGCTGAAAGAGTCAGCGATGATAATGCATTTACAAAGTTTCTGACACTTTGCTGGCTTGCATTTCTTTTCCTAACTTTTCCTTCTTTCTCTCCCCCCTTTTTGTCTTTTCCAGCTGATTTCCATTGATGAATTGGAAAACGCTGAGGTTCTAATTTCGGTTTCCTTTTAAATGTCCCATGGTGGTGTTTCCATGACACACTTTTAATTAGCACTGTGGTTTGTCCTCTGGTCTCTGCAGAGTCTAGTGTTTGACTTTGCATAGTGTGCCTTCTGGGAGTGAGAGAAGTCTACTGTGTCTGTGTTAGCATTTCCCATGAGTTTGTTTGTCATTTGTCCTTTGAGATCCCATCTGAGTCCAAAAGTTTTCTAAACTGTGATAAGATTTCAGTCATTCACTGTCTAGAATCGCACGTTGGCCATTAACTTGTCTCCAAAACTGAATTTTGATATCACAAAGAGCTTTTCCATCTGAATGTAAAGTATTAGATATGCAAAAAGAAATAACTGCATTGGTATAGTTTGAAATAGCAGGAAAATCGCTATTCTCTTGGTACCATATGTAGCAGCTTTTGGAGTGTGAAGGATCATGTAAAATTTTGTCAGTGTGCAGTATTAAGTCCAAAGTGCTACTTGAGACTTTCCAGCTGCAGGCTTGCCTGTGGGATTAGGAATATGCTATATCCATAGCGTCTCTTCTAGGCAATGTTGATCCAGGAATTGAAATGTAATCTCATAGTTTCTATACTTACATATCAGATTAGTTTCTTTTACCCAGAATTACACTGGAAACTGATGAGTGATAGTTTTGTATGGGTTTTAGGGGCCTCTTAAATGTTTTCTATTTTGCATATATTTTTAAAACATTTCCTGCCATATTTTTAGGATATGATATGTGCTAGGTAAAGGGTACCAGAAAAAAATTAGTTTGGAGAATCAATATAATTGAGAGGGTTTGATTGGTTAACAAATCGAGCATACTGGATTTGACTTTGAAAAAATCACTTTTCTGGTCTAGTGCTTTAGATATCTGTCCATCTGTTCCTTCATTTGGGAGACCAACTAAGACCTTATTTTGGGTGGGGTATTGCTACCAAATAGAATTTCTCACCTACTCTACTACCTACCACCGTAACTCTAGAAATATTAAAAACTGGCTCAGGAGAGTTTGAATCGCAGGCATAAAACTGAAAGTCACCTGTGTGATTATGACTTTGGTCCATAACCATGACTCTGGAGCTCAGAGCAATGAGGGGCCTGGCCCTAGCTTGCAGAGCTCCACGGTGGCTGAAATAGGACTACCACGTGGGCGTTGTGGCTCCTTGCCGACGTGCTTACTGTTCTGTAAATTCCCAATGTTAATCAGACGTGAACAGGTGAAGGGGCCATGTCTTCTGGGACTAGTAGAAAGTGAGAAAAACAAAAGGGAATGCAGTGGCTTAATTCATTATTCTGAGTACAGTGATCTTTGCCATTTTCTGTTTAGTTTTCCCTCTTCTGGGTTATTTGTATGTGAGAAAGCAATGCTGAAATTGCATTTTGGCCCCCTTCCTCTTGTGTCTACCTCGAGTATCAGTGCCTTGCTGATTTAAATTTTCCCTCTGAAAGACTGAAGTCGAGTTTCTGTTTGTGTAAGTATAGGTTAAGTCAGAAAAGGAAAACCTTCCCTAATCAGAGCCTGCAGTGTTATTAATACACTGTTTTGCACCATAGTAATCAGTTGATGTGTTTGCGTGCTCAAGATAGAACTTGGGTCTCCTGGCTGGGAGTTTATTGCATACTTATGGAAAGATTCCACAGTTGGAGCAGGTGTGTTTATAATTATACTCTAGGAAATAGAATACTGTCTGTTTATAAAAGAAGAATGTTCTGGCAGCCACTTGGATTCTTTGAAAATTCCCTGAGGAAGCAACTGTGGATCCCCTCTTCGTTGTTACCCCTGGCAACCGTCAAGAGTCCTGGGACACCAAAACCCTGTTCCCGTTCCCTCAGGCTGTTGGATCTAGTCCTATAAGTGGAGATGGCTAACTGGCCTTAATCATCGACGATTGTTCTAGAAATGAATGCAGCTCTTGTGGTTTCTCCCCCATGAAGGCTTTTGTCAGCGTGTGTGCATGGAATCCAGGAGACCACAGCGGGAGTTCTGCTGTAGCTTATGAGTTCGGCCTCACACCTAAATGGCAAGCCAATGTCCCAAATTCTAATGATAGTAGGGGAAAAGCCTCTTAGACAGGGCAAGGCATCTCTGGTGACCCTGTGATTGAGGAAGAGCCACCACCCTTTGATGAGAAGGGACAATTGGGCATCTCAAGAGAGGGCACCATACCTTTTGTGTCCCTGTCAGGGCTCTAGATCTCAAAGTGAGTTGACAACAAAGGCATAGAACCACTGCAAGGAAAGTGCACATTATGGGGCCTTCCCTGCCGTCTTCTAGAATAAAATTTCTTTTGAAACCTGGAAGAGGAGGATTTTTGGTTTGTCTGTTTGCAAATAAGGAGGCAGCTTCTCCTTCCTTACCCCCTGATTTTACCTTTTCCTTTGTGGGGAGTGGGATGGGATGGGGAGTGTCTCTTGAGCTCATTATTAGGTTATAGTTTCATGAATTGTTATATATGTAGCCAACCACCCAAATCACCTCAGAAACTTCCCTCATATACCCATTCTTGACTTTAAACTGAAACTAGTTGGTGCTAAAGATCTTCATTTATATGACTAGTATTTGGGTGCTGGTTATATTTCAAGTTTGGTACTGAGGGCTTTGAATACACAGTGGTGCCCCCAAAAGGTGCAGTGTCTGCCATTCTGTCATTTTTCTAGGGGAGAAGGACAATAATACAAGTTAATATAAAATGACAGTCATGAAAAATGTTAGAAAGGAGAAATACATGAGGGCCGTGAGAGCATGTGATTAGGGAACTTCTGCCTAAGCAGGGGGATCAGGTAACGGCAACAGGCTTGTGGCACCAACAGGAGATAATGTGAGTCTCTTATCAAAACTTGAAAGGTGCTGTGCTAATAAAAGGGATGATTTTTGATGAAGGACTCAAACTTCGAGTAGAGCGGCGAGTAGACCAGTAGTCCAAGTTTTCAGGTATGTATATTTGGAAAGGAAAAGTATGTTTTAAAAGTATCTGCTGCAGCTCGGTGGACATGATTAATTTCTCTATCATTCACTGTATTTGGGTGATTCTCATTTAATCACTATCACTGGAAACCATGAAATCTCCAGGACCTCTACTGTCACCTGGCACCTTTGCAACAGAAAAAGTTAGATTGACATTCCCAGTTGCTCGGGGCGATTGCAGCCTGCCTGTACTGAGCCCTCAACTTCTCCCACCTTGAGCTGCTTCTACAAGAAAAGGATGCCGTGGGAAGGGAGCTGTGAGACATGGGTTCCTGAAGAGAAACACAAGAATTATGAAATTTCACCTTCAGGGGGCGTTCTCATGACACCCAACCCAGGGTGGAGGTGTCCTACTTTTTTTACATTGCTGTGAACTGCTGGGTTGGGCATCTGCCAACATTCAGGCGGCAGTTACATAAGAGCTTCTTTTTTTCCTGGAATTTAGGCTCACTGCTGATGTGTGACCTTCAGCAATAATTGCCAATAAATGCAGTGGTGCTGTTTACTGTTAGATACTGGCAACCACAGAGCTAGCTCCACTCAGAGCATACAGAAGCAACTGCAGAGTCTGTGGAAGGTTGTTTTTGTTTTGTTTTGTTGTTTTTTAATGCTGAGATTATTCCATAATGGCTGACGTTGTATAACTTACTCAAGCGAGAATGCGTTTTCTAAAAATGAATTTCACTACTGTGTTCTCACGCACATGTAATATAAAATATGGATGGAATGGCATCGATGGAGCTAAATAAATTTTACTTACTTTGTTTCTAAAAGCAACACACAATTAGTGAAAAGCATTGTATTAGCAGATGTGAAAATTTAAAATCGGACTTCTAAAATGCTAGATAACTTTTATTTTAGCTCAATTCTCTTTAAAGCCTCCTGTTCTCTTACTGTGAGTTTTCAAAGGCCGATGAAGGACGAGGCCCAGCAGACATACTTGCAAGCTCATTTACTGTTCGTTTGCTTGTTTCCTTCCTCTGAGGTTATGAGTGGGTGAAAGAGAACTAAAGACTAGTTCAGGGGGATTGGAGGTCATAAATTCCCTTTGATGTGCTGGTAACTATATCTACAATACAGTTACATTTCTTTAACTGAATTCAGCTTCTGCGGGGGTGAGTCCATCGGGAGACCTATCTCATAGGAAAAGTCTAGGAGCCCAGGGGTAGTAGAGTGAATAATGTTGATGGCAGCAGAAAACAAAGGCTGTGCTCCATGCTGGCCTGCAATAGGCACACATGAAATGATGGATAGAACGATGGTTGGATGGATAGATGGGTGGGCACTGTTGTGCCAGCCCCAGAAATGGTAGCCCTAGGAATCCATTGCTTTTCATTTAAGAATGACACAGTATAATTTACTTCATTTATAGGAGAAACGTATCCCTTGATAAAATGTTAGGTACATTACGTACTGGAAGTAAGTATGTTTGTGTTGTGTCTGTGTGTATCTAGTTACTACTCAAGTACCAGAGCTTGTGATGTGCTGGTCAGCAGCCTCATCCAGGAATGGCACTTAAGGTTCAGAGACTTGAGATTCCATTTGTATTTCTCTTTCAACGCCAGTCAGTCATTTAGAACCTTTTTTTCTATTAAAGTTAGACTTTGCAGAGCTTGGCTAAAAGCACTGGGAAGACTGAAGGTCAAAGAGTAAACTACAAAGAGGCTATAGGGGGCAATAGTTGGTTTCCAAGGTGAAAACTAGGCAACATCAGATCCTTGTTAATCACCTGTTGGTTTGGAAGGTTCCACCTTGACTGGTGTCAGCCCACAGCGTAAGCACTGATCCTGGGACTAAGGCAAGAGAACGCATGTCTTGTGAGATTCAGACAGCCCACGATCTCAAAACATTCTCTCCCTTAACAAGTGATTACTGAGGGCTTTACCTCCCATGTGAAAAAATTAACTTTGACGATAAATCTATGCCGAAAAACTCATTTCATTTGTTTACGAAACATTCTTTTGCTTTAAGTGCTAGTAATATTTTTATGTGGCTATTGTCTTATTCAAATATATATGCAGCTTATTAATATGCTTCTACTTTATGAAATTGCAGCCTTCTGTCATAAAATAATCTTATCCTCAAGGAAACATAGCTGAATTCCTCACAGGAAGGCACATTAGTACAGGCTGTTAGGTTTTTATGTTTGTTTGTTTGTTTGTTTTTTTTTACCAAATTATATACCAGGTGTGGTTTGGCCTTTTCCATGCCTGAAATTATTTTGTGTCCTAGCAGGTTGTACTATTTAGGGAAATTTGCCTGTTAGATATTATGAAATGAAGTTTATTGAAAATATATAAGGCATTACTTAATGTTTTAGCTGGAAAGAGTCCAAAAGAGTATCAGATCCAGCCCCCTTGCACTACACGTCAGGAGGTAGAAGCCCAGAGAGGTCCAGTGCTTGGTTCAGGATCCCGTGGAGAGCCAGCGCCAAAACTGGAGTAACTGTGGTCTCATGACACCATCCAGTGCCCTTTGTATTTCCATTGTGTTCCGTAAATGGATAGCATTAAAAATTGTTCTTCTGATTAGGAAGGATTCCTAAAGTCACAAAGGACCCTCTGTTGTCTCAAAAAGTTTCAAAAAATTTTCAAAGAAAAAAGATAAATTTTCTTGTAAAAATTAAACTAATTTTTAAACTAGTGTAACAGCTAATGGAGAGGAAGTATAGTGTCAGTGCAATCTTAAAACTTATCAAATATCTCTGATCCTGAAGTAAGAAAAGAAAAAATATATATATATATACACAATACATATGCACTCTACATAGTCATTCTAAAATAATTCAAGATGTTTTTCTGGACACAAAGATCTCAGGTAAGAGGATTTAAAAGAAAAAAAAAAAGAGAGAGACATGAGTTCCAGTTCCATCTTCATTTCCTTAGGCTTTTGTTTTGATTGGCAAGGTAGTAAGAGGGTAGCTCTGTGGGTTCCTACAATAAATCCATGTCTATAATCCTTTTGTTTGAGTCTTATATATAAGACCAATATAAAGGATATGTTGGTGAGCTTGTATTCAGGGCAAATAGTGGAACTTAATACTTTTCCATCCACCTCTCTGGCTGCTCTAAAACATTTGGGGCATTTGCATTAATTCTGCTTTTTCTTATGTGTCCTTCCTGCACTGTGGTCAGATAGCAACAAATTTTGCACAGTTTTAATTTTTTAGTCTGCAACATAGAGAATGTGAGGAGAGACTAAAAGTCGCTTTTAGATCCTGATATTATTTATATCATCTTGAGAGTACGCAAACCTGAGCCCAGGTTTTATTTTCCTCACCTGACTCATGCCTCTGTGTGCCACCCCACCCCTCACAGGAGACTCAGCGTTTTAGGAGGGAAATTTCCTCCCTAGGACTAGAGGAGTTGGATGCATATATGAAAGGTTTCTGTCTAGAATTGATATATACCATGTTTTCTTTGATGAATAGTAAGTTTAATCTTTATGCTTAAAGAAATGCCCTGTATCTTCACTTCATTTTACCCGTTGGGGAAAAAGAAAAATGGAAGAAATCAGCAGGTCAGATCATAACAGTTTTATATTAAAAACATTTTTTTTTCCATCTTTGGAGTCCAACCACCCATCTGGTAGTGTTGAACTGGATTCAGACACCACCGGATTTCACAGCTTCAGTCCTCCTGTGCTTTAAGACCTGCTCTGGCTTGCCACCGAACAGCCAGATTCTGGCCTCAGGAAAGGTGTGCTCTGTCTCCAGAGCCCAAAGGAGGCCAAGGTCACCCGGTTGCAGCGTGAGGCTTGGCTTCGTTCCATGGTCCAGACCACACCTCCTACTCAATCAGCCATGCTCCTGGTGCATGGTCTGGTCCAGTGTGGCCCGGGCCAGCTCTGCTGGTCACACCTGGCATCCGCTCCCTGCTCCGAGCACGTGCTTTGAGCCGTGCTCTGTTCACTTGAGCAGTGGACTTTTCACTAGTCATATCTTCTTTCAGTTACCATGTGCCCCTTCACAAATAACTTGCATTTCTTTCTGAGGCATCATCCCCTCTCTCATATAAGGGTTGGAAATAATGAAATTGAGTGGGGAAGTGAAGGGATGCATCTCCATGGAGGTACAGGGTCCTGGGCACACAGCCTCTGAAGCCCCTGAAGGACATGCTTGCATGGGATGATTGCCATCACAGTTACCCTGCCCGCAGGAGCCTCCTTTTCTCCTCCTAGACATGCTGGAGGAGAGGCTTCTTCATCCTGTAGGTCCAAGCCAGCGCCTTGGGCAGGGACAGGATGTAGAGAGAGGAGAGAAGAAGAAATAGCCTTTACCCACAGGAGAGGCTTTTCAGGGGCGGACTGGGGGTGCGGAGCTTTCACAAACTTTGGGTCCCTGGGGTGCCAAACGGCATGCGTCTCCCAGGTCCCTTCTGGGCGAGTGCACCTAAGGTCCTTTTGTCCTCCACCCCCTCTGCCCTCCCTGAGCCTCCTGGGTGTGCGCTTTCCTCTCTCTGTTGACCAACAAAGCACAGGTGTGTGGTGGTTTTTCCTTTGACGTCTTTTTTTTTAAGACATATTTCCTTCTTGGCTAGTGGTAGTCCTTTTGTTTCTTTCCTTATTTTAAATGTGTTTCCCCATCTCAGGCCAATTGTCTCTTCCAGCACAACCACACTCAGTTTAATTTAAAAGGGAAAGCAGCATCTCATCTCAATTGCTGAAGCCCACTTCAGGGGGTGTTAGTGTGCCGCCTCGTCTTGGATCTTGCTTTGTTGTTGCGTCCTTGAATGTTGGTCTCTTGACTTCTGTGTGGCCTTTGAGATACAGGACCATAACTAACCCGCTTCGCTTTACTCCCAACCAGCTGCCCCAGGCTCCGGATTCTGAAAACTCCACAGAGGTGTGTTCCTCACCTGTATTTGCTGGGCCAACAAAGAATGGGTGCTTCTGAGTTGTCCTGGATGGGTGTCTGAATTGTCATGGGGAAGTGTCTGTCCCGCTGTGGGTGTAGGAGGGACGTCTGTAGCCTGGCTGGGGGCCACTGCTGTAATGAATGGGGCTCTCGACATGGGAAGTCTCCGGGGGCTACAGCTGCATCCAGCGTCCCTCCCGCCTCTCTGAAGACGTTCACACAAAGCTGGTTGTCTTGGCCCTGAAATGCTCAGTTGAGAAATCCTGGAATGTTGAGACCTTTCTGTTGTTATACACAATAGACCCTGGGTCCTGTGTCGAGGTGACACTATTTTGAAGTTCTAGATATTAATTTTTAGTCTTGGTGAAAGCTGCTATTAAAGTTGCAGTTACCCAACACTTTGTTTCTGTTCCTATCCTCCCTGTCTCGAGCTGAACTCGCCAAATGAGGGACTACAGCAAGGCATATAAAGTTGTAGAGATGCTTTTGGTGGAGGCACACTTCCAAGGGTCCAATTTTACTTTCAGAGAGACTGTTCTAAGATCACAGGAGTCAAAACTAGAATGCACTGTATTTGAAAGAATTGTATTAGTGAGCTTAAAATGAATTACAAGCCAATCATCGGGTAGCTAAGGTGCAACGTGGATATTGTATAATGACCAGCCTCTGATAGTCTAATCAGAGTCTTCGTGGCTGACGGCTCTGATTAGAATGCTTGAGTACCGAGGAGGGGGGCTGGAGCAGTGGTCCCGTGTGTGTGTGTCTGCATTGCTTTCTGCATGTGCTGTTCAGTCGTGCATATGAAACACGAGGACCTGCCCTGGGGAGTCTTGCATTATAACCCCTTTTGGGTTAACGTAAAAGTATATAGAACTTCCTCTTTAGAATCTTTGCAAAAAATGATGTTGGCCGCAAAGCCACATGCCTGGTCTTTTTTTAACAGGGCACTAGGGTTTGGGGGAGAGCACAATTGTTAAGCAGCCAGTAAAGTAATTGAACACTAATATTTGGGGGAGAAAATGAAAAAAGGACAGTAGTCCTTCTGTGTAACCCTTTGCTGTGTACCAGCTCTCGTGTATTTTGTTTGTGGCTGATGCTGAAAATGGTGGCGTCTCCTTAGTGTCATACTTAAAATGGAATTTCTGCACGCTTAGCAGGAGCTTGATCCGGGTCCGCCCCTGAGGCAACTAGAAGACCACAAACGGGTATGTAGTTTCTGGTGTTGGGAGCTGATAATCAGAACAACTCTCAGCCACACATTGTGATTTCAAAACAACTTTTTTCTCATTGTTGATATTGTTAAAGCACTCATTGGCTCAGAGCCAATCACAGCCATTTATGTAAATGAAACTAATTGCAAATTCCATTTATTATTCACCTAATCAGAAAACTGTACCCAGCCAACCTCCAAATAATGACAAGTAAGCTTTAAGTGTCCTTTCTTTTCTTCTGTGGTGGGTTTCTACTTAAGTGACATTTAAAAAAATTTTTTTTCTGTAAGCAACTGATAATCACTGTAGATAATTTATAAAAAACAAAAAAAATAGAATGAAAACAAGTATTCATTTTATACTACCCACCTATAAAAGCTGCTAACGTTTTAATATCTCCTGCATGCTTTTCTCCACACACAAGCACATGCACCCACAAACACACATCCACTTTTATTGTCATAAGAATTATTCTACGTGTGCAACTTTCATACCCTGCTTTTGTCATTTAATATTATATGTGAGCATTTCCTTTGAAAGTCTTTGAAAGTTGACAACTGCCCAAAGTTCCATAAATGAGCTGGTGGTTTATAATTTTTTCTTTTGACAAGGCTATGAACAAATGTGTGTATCTTTGGATAAATTCCTAGAAGGGGAATTCCTCGGCCAAGCATAGGTACTTTCTTAAAAGGTATTTCTAAATGCTAAACCATTTTCTAGAAAGATCCTCCGTGTCCATCAGCATGGTGACCAGCATAGATTTTCAAGTTTGGAAGACAACCAGATGTCTTGGTATTGAGAGCTTATCATATGCTGATTACTGTGCTCAGACTTTTATATGTGTTAACTGATCAGTTTCTACTAAGGCTCATTACACGGGTCCAGTGACATGGGCTTCACCCCCACTTCATAGATTAGGAAACCGAGAGTCAGAGAGGTTCAGCCCCTTACCCAAGGCCACACGGTTAGAAAATGAACAGTTGGCATGAAGCCTGCCTTGGATTGTGGTCCTCCAGGTCTTGGAGACACAGTGGAGGCTCAGTGCACCTTCTGCTCACACACCCAAGCCCCTGCCCGCTTCCTCCACATCCCCAGTCCTTCCTATGTTCTTATTCTGATGGTGAAATAAACGTGATTCCTCAGACTATGCCCAAGGAACAGCTCCCAGGAAGCAGACATGTGGGCCAGCTCTGCAGGGTGCTGTAGCCCTTCCCAGCCAGCCTCCCCTCCTGCAGCCCACAGACCAAGGGCCCCTGGCCCTCATGCCTGCCCTTTAAGAACGGTCCTCGGTCTCAGACGTAACTGGCCTTCAGCCCCTAAGCTCTCATGGGACACAGGATACTGCATGAGCTTGGGAGTTAGAAACAGGTTCAAGCTGCCACTTGCCAGGCAGTAGCTTTGTGATTTGGGGCAAGTTATTTAACTTCTCTGTGCCTCAGTTTCCTTTGTTGCAAAATAGAAGTGATAATAGTACCCATCCCTTAGGACTATTGCCTAAGGTATCTGGAATACAATAAGGGATATTAATCATTAATTGTAGTCCCCTTGCAGTGTGAAACATTTAAGTGACAATAGGAGGAAGAAAAGGAAGGTATTTTTAAGTTGAGGCACTCCCTTAGTGCTGACCTACCTAAGTCAAGAGGCACCCAGTTCGCAGGGAAGGGCAGTCTTTCCTGAAGCACGTGATTTCTATGTGGCTGGAACCTGGGAGACCAAAAGGTCACTCTGCTCGTCGTTTCTGTGTGGCAACATTTACTCCTTAGTGCCTTGTTTGACACTTGGCTCTATTCCCACACAGTTCATTATCTGCTAGTTTAATAGATATAAATGAAATTTGTTTCAGCAAAGATGCAAGGTAAGAGCTTGGTTTCATTACAGTTCTTCACGATGTACCAATTTTCACTGTTTTAACATGGCACTTACTACAAATGAAACTCTGACTTTTCCTTTTCTCAGTCTAAGGCAATGTATTAGTGTGGGATTTCTTACGGAGAGAAACATCTATATTTTATTTACATACTGTGGGTATAAACTGCTAGGGAAAAAAAAGAGTTTTCTTTTTTTGAAGTTCCGGGGCCAGGGGTTGAACCCAGGACCCCATATGTGGGAGACCGGCGCTTAACCACTGAGCCACATTGGCTCACCTGAGTTGGTTTCTTCGTTTGTTTGCTTGTTGTTCATTGTTTTTGTTTTTAGAAGGCACCAGGAACCGAGCCCGGGACCTCCCATGTGGGAAGCAGGCGATCAACCTCTCGAGCCACATCAGCTCCCCATGAGTGTTGTTTTTTAACAAGGGTTGCACACCAACTGTTGAAGCTTAAAGAAGTGATGTTATTTGGAAAGTCTTATGTTTTTTTCGTTCTCTGCAATCAAATTTCTCAGCCTAGTATATTGTGAACAGCTTAGTGTGCTGTTGAGTAATTTATATCAAGATGATTAGGAAGACTTTTCTTTGCAGATTTAAATTTTTCCTAAATTAAAGCACTGTGACTTAGTTTATACCTTGAACCTAAGTTTTCACACTATGGATGTGCATAACTTTTAATAATGCTGAGCCGTTTTCTCTTTCAGTCCGCTGTTACCTAAAATGTTTTATCTTTATTCTTTCGAAAAGGGAACAAATCTTATCTGTTGTTTAAAAACAACAAATTCCACTAGCTCGCTGTGTTTTTTTCCTTACACTTTGAATCTTTTTTTTTTTTTTTTTTGTGGCGAGAAGGTGAGATAAATATGTGCCAATAGCCTAATTATAAGAGGGAAAAAAAGAAAAGTTTGTGGGGTGAATTGTGGGGTTATTTTTTCCCATAATGAGCACATTTCATGATATTCTCTTATGGGGAAAAATGTACCATTTGATGCATCAGTTGCCATGGTAACTGCTAGGGTTTTTCTGTTGAGGGAAAGGCAAAATGGTAATGTGAGATCCCCTTGTAACTTCATTTTGGCATCCAGGCTGCATAAATGTGAAGTTCCTGTTTTGGGAGTCCACCTGTTACTGAATGGCACGAGTTCCTTTCTTTACCTCCCGCTTGCTTGATTGTAAACTGCCCAGGGTTTGCAATTCACCAGGAGCCAAAAATCTAACTGAATTGTAGCATAGAAGGTTCCAGTTGAGGCTCCCTTAAGGGATATGTGTTCGCTGGCCGGTCACAGTCCTAACTTCCTTTGGCGTGACTCCTCCGCCCTGCAAACTCCCAGATTGTTGTCGCCATGGCTAGAGTGACTGTCTTCTGTGGCTGCTGCTTGCAGCTCTCCACCCAGCCATCCACCTCGCAAACAACATTCTCACGGTGCCAAAGGCGATCCTGTTAGAGCTTCAGCATGCTTTACTGCCAGCCATCCCTACTGTTGGAGCTCAGAGGCTGTATCTGATTCAAAGTAAATCAGACAGGCGCATCATTATGTATGAAAAAGGGAAATCATATTTAACCCCCTATTATTTTTACACGGAGTAACTTTGTTCCTCTTTTCTTTCTTGGTAGACTTTCTTAGAAGTTCCTTTGAAATTTCTGCTTCTCTTACGAAGCCAGCCTTTTAAATCGCCATGTTCTCGGTGACTATTTTGGAGACTGTTGATGTGTTTATACCAGTGCCTTAGACTTGAATACCAGTAAAGCTCTATCTTTATACCAAAATGTAGGTTTCTAAGCCATTAAAGAATTCTGTGCTGAGACTTATTTCCCCCATCTACAAGCAGTTTATTAAAAAGTACTCAACCATTACAAATAACTTGCCCATTTGAAGCACTGTTGGAATTTTGAATTTACAGTTTGTTGAGGTGGGAAATGAGTTTCATAAGCTAACAGAAGCGCCCTTCTTTGCAGAACTTCAATGAGAGCCGTATTTGTGGGTGGAATGGAGAGAGGAAAATTGAGATTCTTCGTTTCCTGACCTTTAATTAAAGAAAAAAAATAGCCTGTCTTCCCTCCTTCCCATCCCCTCCCCTGCTCCCCTCCCCTCCCCCTCTCTCCTCCCCCTCTCTCCTCTCTCTACCTCATCACGGTCTGTCCCTGGAGTAGTTGACCAGAGGCATGAATTAACAAAGGAGATAAACTTGGCAATGTGGTCCTGGAACTTCACGTGATTTTGACAGTTGGCACAGGCTCCTTTGCGTGTGTTTTCTGCCTGCCTCGTTTCTCCTCTGGTCCCCTGTCTACCTCAGAGTACCCTCCACTTCCCTCCCCCTCGCAGGGCGCCCCTCCCCCTCCTGACTTCCTCCTCCTGTCTTGTTTTGGCAAACACCTCACTTGAAGTCTCCAGACCTATTTTCAGAGCTTATTAACAAATCACTTTAAATTCTACTGACTCATGTTACAATTGCAGGTCTCTTCAAAAGAACTCTTGAGTCTCTATTTTAGAGACCTGCTATATTTCAGCACCTCTTCTCTGCTAGACTTCTCACTTACCTCTCTGGATGATGTATCAGTGGAACTCCATGCCTTACTACTTTGTCCCTGGGAAATAGCCCAGGGGAAATTCAAGTAGCCTTTGACTTTTAGGAGCTCACAGATGGGGAGACGGCCTTGGCGTCCCTTAGGAGCCTGGCTGAGAGTGTAACAGCTGAGAATAAACCTTGCTTCTCTGGGCTGGCTTGTTAATGAAAAAATTAATTTTTTTTTTTTTTTTTTTTTTCAGTTAGAGTTGTGGGAAAGAGTTACTGTATCTCCTTATCCAGGATTCCTTTGATATTTACGTTTTTAAAACTTTTTGTTATCAAAAAAGTTCAAATATATAAAAGGTATCAAAAGCATTTTTGAGAACCTCTACTCATAACCCAGCATCGACAACTATCAACTCAGGCCTGGTCTTATCTCATTTATACCCCTGCCCACTTGCCGTCTTTCCAAATTACTTCAAATCCATTCCAGACATAATATTTCATCCAAGATGCTTATTTTTTTGATTGACATATCTGCCACTAATTTAGTTCCTGATAGCATTATTGTTTTTTGGCCCATTGACTATTTCTGTAAGAAAGGCTTACTTTCAGTTTATTTTATCGTTATACTCGATTACTCTGATATCTTAATATTTTCTTAGGACCCTGGGAATAAATTCTGTGGTTGGAGTAACATTTTTATATTGTTACGTGAAAGCTGACCTATAAAAATTTCAGTTTGTCCAGATTTTATTGGCTTACCCTTAAGGAATTTTCAGTTGTTTATTGTTAGTTGCCCTTCAGAATTAGTGTTTGATCTTTATCACTGGGTGAGAGAATGCTTCAGATATTTAGTATTCTAGAATTGCCTTTAATTTTTTTTTTAACATGGTCTGGTTTCCGAAGAAAATATTGGAGAAGTTAACTTCAGAGTTCCCAAATGCTTTTATTAATAATTTATTTTTCCCTGAGTGAAACGGGGCCAATTATAACTGAGTACCCCTGTGTTTTTGAATATCAGTCGCTCAGTTATGCATTAAATTCAGAACCTGATTTCATTATCCTGTTTGAATTAAGGGTGAGGCACTCAGGCAAATTTTGGTCAACCGTTACTATGGAAACATCAGACCTTCAGGAAGAAGAGAGAGCCTTACCAGCTTTGGCAATGGCCCGCTGTCACCAGGAGGACCCAGCAAACCTGGAGGAGGAGGTAGGCTGTGCGGTGTGCTAATTAGCTACACGTGTGAATTGAGCGTGTCACGTGATCGCTGCATGTTTCTGCATAACAGGTTGAAAGCTTAACAGATGAATTTGCGTTGCAAGTATTTTTTTCAGCAACTTGTTTTGTCTTTGGTCTACCATCAAATTGATGTCTAAAAATACTGTCCTACAAAATTACATTTCTCTGCAATTAGAAATTGACTAAACCTTTTGCCCTGTCTTTCCCCTGCGGTGACCCTCTTGGTGATATATGAATGATTCGAGGAGTTTGATTTTATTGCATATTTTCCTGAGGTCGTTAGGACACATGCCTTCCCATAAAATGACCCTGATGTTGGCCTGTGAGGATGGTGAAAACTGCCCTTTATTATGCACTTACTGAGTGCCAGGGGCTTTCCCAAGTGCTTTGTGTTCTTTATTTCATTTTCTCCTCCAAGTTACCCATTACATGGTTGTTACTGTTGTTAGACCAGTTTAACAGAGAAAGTTGAAGATTGTTAGTGGTTTGTCTATACTTTAAACCTGGTATGTCTAATTCCAAAGCCCATGCCTCATGCTTCCCCAAATTCATAAAGGAGTCTACAGAAACACCCCTGTACAGAAGTGCCTAAAAACAAATCTTTAAAAGGTGTTTCAAGGCATTTTAAGGTATAAGTTGCAAAAATGTTGAACTCAACTGTGGGTCTTACGTAGTTTTGGCTTTAAGGTGGGCCAGGTGCAAGTAAATTGGTGCTCAAAGCACAAATGTGAGTTGCCTAATTCCGTGTGTTACAGTGAGTGTTGCGCAGCTGTAGAACCTTGGTGGGTTCCGTGGGTGGGCCCAGAAGTGCTCAGTGTTTAATCAGTTCATCCAAGCACCTTCTCTAGAGGGATCTTGGATCTCTCAGCAGTCGAAAATTTGAAGCATATCTGCTCGGTTTATGGAGCCGTGCAGGCTTCTGTGAAGATGCAGAGAAATCCCCAGTGACTCTCGCTCTCAGAAGTTCCTCACACAACAGCTCAAAATGATTCCTCCTTACTTTCTGCAGTGGGATCACACAACAAATACGTGAAGCCCTGGGAGGCATTGTGAAGGGGACTCAGGAATTCATCAGAGACAGATTCTGCTTTAAGAAGCTGGGGAGGAAAGATGCGCAACTCACCATCTCCTTGTTCTATAGCTATAAGGGCCCTAGTTGAGCGTGGCCAGCATCAAGAAAGTTTGAATTGAGCTCTGCAGGGAAGGCCTGATAGATGCATTTTCTGCCTTCTGGAATTGACCAGTCTATTTACCCATGCATATTGCTGTTTGCCTTTTTGTCAATAATAATGCAAGGAAAATTCCTAAATATGTAGTTTCCAAACACAGAATCCATTTTCTTGAATGGCAGAGGCCCTCTCAAGTTTGTTCATGTTATCTTAAGGGCAATGAGGATAGGAACTTTATTTGTTTTGTTCACTCCCCTATCCCCTGATCTTGCCTCCATATAGCAAGCATGAGTAAAGCTGAATGGATGAATGAACAGATAAATGATGTGAAAGGGTGAGTTTGGGGTTAGTGTAGGTTTGTTAGAAAGAGGGCTGAAATGATCCATATAGGCTATGCTTTCTTAGCAGTGTTCTAAGAATTATTTACGTTTGGTTTATGTCTTAAACTCAGATAAGTTCATAATAATTCTGCCCCAAGTCAGTATATTTTAATGTAAGGGAGAGTGTTGACTAGGTGGCTTTAGTCATTCACTGGAAATGTTTCATTCCTACTTTCCCCTGTTTGCCGGAGTTCATATACCAATTCTGCTGCTTTCAAGCTGCATGTCTTTGGGCAAGAGATTGCATCTGTGTGTGTGTGTGTTTTCCTGTTTTAAGATGGGGATAAGACTCAGAGCCTTCCTTTTGGGACTGTTAAGAAGGTGTAAAAAAAGAGATCTTACAGATGAAGTGTTCAGTGCATGAAGTGTTGGTATATGGTAAGTATGCATAAATGTCAGCTGCTATAATGGTGGTTAATAAGAACAATGTTCCGTTTTCCTAGGGGGAGGTTCTGGGCCCAGCTCCATGAGCAGGGGTGAGATGAGCCTGGCCGAAGTTCAGTGCCACCTCGACAAGGAGGGGGCCTCCAATCTGGTCATCGACCTCATAATGAATGCGTCCAGTGACCGGGTGTTCCATGAAAGCATTCTCCTGGCCATCGCCCTCCTGGAAGGCGGCAACACCACCATCCAGGTAGGAGGGCGGCTCGGCTGCTGACGTGGCACCCCGCCAAGCCAGATTCCCCGGCCGTGCCGACACCCTTGTATAGGGGACAGCTCATTCCAAGAGCAATAGATTTGCTTAGTACACATGATCCTTTGTTCTGAAAAGCGAATTCTATTGCTCTCTTGCTGTAATCATTCAGTCATAATCTGGACTTGATTCCAAAACATGAGTTACATTTGAAAATTAATGCTGAAGATGTGCAAAGGAAATGGGCCTGTAGACATTGTAACTGTTGCTCAATATAAATTTCTTTGTCTTTCAACTGTAAAGTTCAATAAAACCTAACTACTTTGAACTAATAGTAACAAGCCAGACTAGTCAAAGATGAGTAGATAATTTTTTTTTGCAATCTGGGTGACATATTTAGAAATAACAAAAACTAGAATTCTTGATGGAAGTCCTTAAAGAAATAATTTTAATGAATTTTAATGATATATAAATAACAAACATAACTTTTATGCAGAAATGGCGTTTAAAATGATTCCTTTAAATGCTTTTAATATCCCTTTCTTTATGCATTCTTCCTTCTGTGTTACTCTTTGAATAAGGGTTTACTTGGGTGTGTGTGTGAACATGTGTAGATATATATTTTTTATGACAGCTTTATTGCAATATAATTCACAGGCCATCAAATTCACCCTTTTATATATATATTTGTTTTGACTTTATGTTCTTGGCCTTGAACTTAAATATGAAGTCTTGGTTCTTTGTACAAATTAGGCATTGCTTCCTATGGGTGGATGCAGCCCCAGGCCAGGGTACCTGGCTGGGTGAGTGAAGCACAGATAGAATTTCGGCCCTGCTCCTTCTTCCAGCCAGGTGCCCCTGGGCCTGGCACAGCCTGCACAGCCAACTGTGAGGCCCTTTCTTCTTACCCTCCCATCCCCCCTTACCCCAGCACACACTTTGGAAGCTCATTATGCCGCATTGCACTAAATTGGAGTTTGTGATAATGAGTTAGTCACCTGAACCCAGTGATAAAGTCCAGTGCTTGCTTGAATTGTAACATTGGCACATGAATTGTAATGTGTTGGAATTGCTGTTTGATTTTGTCACATGAGCAGGGGTGCCTCCCACGGTCCTCCTGGACAGATCTTGCCAAACATGTTCATGGCATCTGGACTCATGTAGTGGAAGGGAAGCGGCTTGAAACACTCCTTGCCACTCAGACACGTGATTTCCTGGAACTAGATCAGTCGAGCTAAATCTTTATTGCGTATTTTCTGTGTACATGGAGCTGTATTAGGGGCTGCAGGGCAATGGTTGCCAGATTTTGGAGCTAGTTGGTCTATGAAAATTTTTCTCCAGTGTAACCCAGTGTGAAAAATGGGGGCAATGTGGTGAGTTTTTCATAAACCAGATGTATTTACTTTAAAGACCTCTGACCTTTCTTCTGCGATTACATCCTCTCCAACTTTTTTAAGCTGCATTGTCTATGCTTTAATGAAATGGTGGTGATAATAGATGACAGGTTTTGAAATTGTTTTTTCTTTATTGACCAAAATAAGATGTTGGAAACCTTAAGTCATTCCCTTCCCTCCTGATTTTTTTTTAAGCTTTACTAATTTGAGAAATCCCAGAACTCCAGAAGCTTGGTCTTTAAGAAGTTGAATACCTAGTAGGAGACTTGCACATATACATGAGAAACTGTCCTGAAAATGATGTTTAGTGCCATCCAAGAGGTAAAGATGATATTATGGAACCTCTGGGGAAGAAGTAATGACATCTTCACGAGGAATTGGTGAAAGGTTTTGTTATGAAATGGGCCTTGAAGGATGGGTACCAGTTTGAAAGATGGAGATTGGGTCTGGGAATGGGTGCGGGGGTGCTCGGTCATACGACATGGGAGAGACAGCCCAGAGGTGGAAGAGCAGCAGGTATGTCCTCAAAACAGGGATTCAGTCCTTTAGACCGAGGAGAGCATGGTGTAGGAGTGGTGATGAGGGCCTGACGGTGCATGTGGGGTTGGTATTCAGTAGTAGGGCAGCACTCCAAGGGGCCTTGGAGCTGTAATTTAGAATGGTGGCTCTAGCAGCCTGTGTCAGATAAATTGAGGAAAGCAGGGTCCAGAAGCAGGCCGGCCCATAATCAGTTAATTGACAATAATTTAAGGGAGAGCTAATGAGAGCCTGAACTCAAAAGGAATCTATGATGAAAGAGGTCATAGATTGGGAGAGGATACTTTGTGGAGGGATGCTGGAAATACCCTACGTCTTGGTCTGGGTGGTGGTTACATGGGTGTGTACATAGTAAATACTGGATAACTGTACTTGAGGTTACGTAAGTGAGTATCCTTGTTCTTAGGAAATGTACATGGAAGTGTTCAAGGAGCATGATGTATGCATAATGCTCAAATGTTTAGAAAACAGGTAAAGCGATTGGTAGGTAGACAGAAAGACACTAGATGGGTTGATAGATGGATAGATAGAATGATACAGCAAATGTGGCAAAACGTTAAAATTGGTGGATCTGGGCATCTGGGGAGAAGGAGTATGTTGGAGTTCTCTGTATGGGTTTTGTGTTATTTTTTTCAAGAGTTGTGTAAGTTTAAAATTATTTTAAAATAAAAAAGTAAAAAAAAACAACTCAGCCATACCCATAAAATTGGTGTACTTTACTGTGTATAAGTTATACCTCAATAGAAAAGAAAAAAATGGGGGGAAGGGGGAGATCTAGTTAGGAATAATGGCAGAGGACAGATGAGAAGAGGAGGGACAGGGTATTTTGAACATAGACTGTAACATTGCCAGCTTGGGGCCTGTGCCTGGGACTGAACAGATCCTTGGTGGTGGTGTCTGCAGTGGCCTCTGATTGCATATAGGAAACGAGGAGGTCAGAAGTCCAAGGTGGCTCTTGAAGCTTTGTGTCAGATGACTAGCAGCACGAAGGCCACATTTAGGAATAACCAAGCACGGAGCGGGCTGGGGGGTGGGGTGCCACCCCCAGTGCTGAGACTGGATTGTGAGATGAAGCTTGAGGTTCTGGCAAGGCAGCCGTGTTTTTTTCACAGTGTACTCCTGATGGTGATTGCAAGGCACACAGAAGCTGTTTTTCCTTCAAGTTCTTTATCTTGGAAAGTAATTATGAATATTAGTTTCATGTTTTCACACATTTATCACTCATATGCTCAGGATCCAGATGAAATGCCACGAGGGAGTGACAGTAGTTCAGCCTCTTGAGGACTGGAGCCATCTTCCCTTGAGGGGCCTGGGACCCTCAGGAGTGGGCAGGCCTGGATTTGGTGGCCCCCTACCAGGACGGGAGGGCCCCAGCGCTGAGGGGTCTCTCTCTCCCTCTGGTCCTCTGGAGCACTCAGTCTAACCCCCACTGCCCCAGTGGAGTCTGTGGTGCCAGGAAAATTTAGTCTAGTCTAGAGTAGTGAGATCCACCTTGGCCCCGAGCTTCTCTTTCTCTGGAGAAACTACTATGGAACTAGGGTTGCTTCTGGGGCCAGTTAAGGACAGGAACCCTGAAGCCCCAGGGAGAGTGATTCACAGAGTTTCGTCTTGCTTTAGAGAAGCTGGTTCAAAGTAGTAAATGACCAGCTGGGACGTTCGCCTGAGTCGGGTTAAGCCGGCAGTTGTGGCTGTTAGTGATTGCCCAAATGCTGTAATCCATTAACAGCAGGGTCAGTTCCAGCTGGAACTCGCTGCCCATTATCACTTCCTGCTTAACGTGACGTGTTACGGTTTCAGGAAGGGAAATTGGTCTGTGGTTAGGTGGGCTTTCCTAGATTTATATCTCCCGATGACAGGTGGTAGAAAGGACAACTGCAGGGCAGGGTGCAGGGCTAAACGGGTGCAGAGCTGTGCACTGCCTGCCTAAGAATAGGTCTTCAGTGGAGCCCTAACGTTTAATAGCACCTTCTGCCGGTATCTGGAACATGTTTCACACGGAGAAGGAGAGGAATGAGAGCTTGCATTGAACCCAGCTTTGTATGAGATTGGGGAAGTTACTGCTGGGCTTTGGTTTCCCATGTCTATAGAGTGCATCCATGGATGGATTCCTGGGCCCCCTGCAGGTGCGAATCAGGCTGTTCAGCCAGCAGTAGATACTTTCCCAGGGGTTCTTAGAAACCAGGAGGGATGGCCTTCTGGTTCTGTTTCTGACATCTCCCCTGGCTTGTAAAAGTAATTATTAAAAAACAATCGTGACTGGATAAACAAAATGTGGTATATCATACAATGGAATACTACTCAGCTATAAAAAGGAACAAGCTGTTGGTAAATACAATAATTTAGAGGCATCTCAGTGGCACTATGCTGTGTGAAAGAAGCCAGTTTCAATAGGTGATATACTGTATGCCTCAATTTATGTGATATTCCCAAAAGGACAAGCGTATTGTGATGGAGAACAGATTAGTGGGTGCCAGGGTTTAGGAGTGGGGCAGGAAATTGACGGTAAAGGGAAAGCATGAGGGAGTTTTTTGGGTGATAGAACAGTAAATGTATTCTGACTGTGGTGGTGGTTGCATGAATCTCTAGATGTGTGAAAATTCATAGAACTGTACACAGAAGAAAGTCAACTTTATGGTATCATTTTACAAATTAAAAAAGCAATGTTAATAACCACTGTTGATTAAAATGTTTACTGTGTGTCAAGAGCTGTGCTGAAATACTGCCCATGCTTCATTTTGGTTAACCCTCCCAGCATCACTGTGAGGTGGGTGCCATGGTTTTCCCTTTCTATAGATGAGGAAACTGAAACACAAAAAGGTTAAGGGAACTTGCCCCCGATCACACAGTCGGTAAGTCACAGATTTGAACCAAAACAAACAGCCTGGCTCCCAAAACTCTTCCTTGCTCTTAACAACTTCCCTCTTTGGGATGATGGTAAAGATCTGAGGGAAAATGGCGGGTGCTTCATAAGAGAAAACAACTTGGTCGTTCTTGGAAGTTAAATAAATTCCTGTCAGCTCCTAAGATAGAGATATAGCTGGGTGAGGGAGGGCCTCCTGGCCACAGAGCTCAGTAGAGAAGATGAACGCGACTAATATCCACTTTGTATTTGCTTGGGGGTTTACAGTTTCTAGAGCCCTTTCATGCGAGTTGAAGGGAGCTTGTGACTTAGAGCCACAGAACTGGACAGAGCCTGTGCTCAATATTGTGTTTCTCTAGTTCCCCCTGTTGTAGTTAGCTATCGCTGTGTAACAAACCACCCCTACACTGACTGGTATAAAGCACCGGCTGTTTTGTCTGTCATGATCTGTGGGTTTGGGCTCAGTTGGGTGGTTCCCTTGCTCCGTGTGATATCGGTGGAGTGGCAGTCATCTGGGGCTTGATTGGGCTGGGCTGGCCAAGGGGCCCACGCATGTGGCTGTGGCAGTAGGGATGGCTATAGCCCGGAGCTCAGCAGAGGCTGTCTCCTGCAGTGCCTCACTTCTCCTCCATGTGGCCTCCCCACACAGCTTGGGCTTCTTACATCGTGGGA